>CAUYRH010070241.1:0-16479 GCA_963574655.1 Perodicticus potto
CAGAGTAGTGGGAAGGGTAATGTATTCAGGAAGTATTCACACCACAGAGTAGTGGGAAGGGTAATGTATTCAGGAAGTATTCACACCACAGAGTAGTGGGAAGGGTAATGTATTCAGGAAGTAGTCACACCACAGAGTAGTGGGAAGGGTAATGTATTCAGGAAGTATTCACACAGCAGAGTTAAACCGGCTGGACTCATTGGTTGTAGGGGAGAGTGGAGGGCAGGCGTTATGAAAGCTTGTCGAGTCTCGTTTGGGTGATTGACGGTTAAGGGGTCAGGTGAGAAATAGGCTTTAGGAGGAGGTAGAGCTTTGGAGGTACCGTGGAGAAGAAAGTGTGTTCTGTGTGGGACACAGATATGGGCCCATGGAAGTGGCAGGTGTCAGCCATGGGGGGAAGGTGAAGCTGGGGGGAGATGCAGGCTGGAGCTACAGATTGGGGGGTTGATCGGAATCGAGATCGTAGCTGTGACTGTGCCATGGATGGAAGCACCATGGAGAAGAGCAGGGGAAACCCAGGAGAAAGGGAAGGATGAGAAGATAATGAGAAAAAGAGAGATAGGGCGTTGTCTCAGAAGTCAAGAGAGAGAAGAGCTTTAGGAATTAGGATGTGAACCAGCTGGTACCCATGGCAGAAAGCTGCTAAAAGAAGGGGGAAGGCTCCTGGGCTTGGGAACACAGAGCAGCTAAGAGGGTCCCCTGGAGGAGTCTTTCTAGGTCACGCTCCACTGTGGCAACCAAGGCCAGTTCAGAGGATTGTGAAGTAAAAGGAACGGAGACCGTGAGGGGAGATGACTGTTCTGAGAAGTCTGACAGAAAGGAGAAAATCTGCAGCATAGCTGGAGAAGGAGCAGGATGAAAAGAAGGTTGCTTTATTTTCTTCTTTCATTTCTATTTATTTATTTATGTATTTATGTACTTATTTGTTTTTGCTGTTAAGAACAGGAGACGCTGAAGCCAGGACACAGGCAGAAGCGAAAGCAGTGGTGAAGAGGGAAGGAGAAGACACAGGGGAGGGGGAAGTCTGGAGGGGATGGGAGGGGCAGGTCTGAGACAGTGGGCTAAAGGGCCCAGCGGCAGGAGGTGGGGATGGCAGGTGGAAAAATCCTTGGGATTCTACCCTGCTGGTGCTTCTGTCTCCTTGCGATGTGTCATTTCCTCAAGCCAAGGTCAATGCCACTGTCTCCAAGCCTGAAACTGAGCAGCAAAACTCTGGGCAAAGGTTGGACAACTTTGTTGATTGCGTTCTCTTGACACATTCATGTTATTTAATCACCAATAGACTGTACCTTGCATGGCAATTCTTCCTCAAAACTTCCCTCATAACTATTCCCCAAGTCTCTAATCTCACCTTTATATCCCTCAGTTCTACATGATTCTTTGCCTTTTTGAGTAGCTCAAGTTACTCATCATGGGCTCCTTTTGACAACTCTCCTTTCTATCTTAATTTCCTATGTGCCCACCTTGATCTCACTTGTTTTTTTTTTTTTTTTTCCTTGCAATATTAAAAATTCTACTGATCCTTCTAGGTCCAACTCAAGTGATATCCCTTACCTACGTTTTGCTTTCATCTTACGCGTACATTTAAAAATCATTTGATGTCTTTTATGTTATCTTATAAGCTACATAAATGTTTTTTAGAACAAGGAAGTGAGTTAATCGACCAATTAATCATCATGATACCTTATCTCCTTTTCTTTTCATCATCTTTCTTTGAGTCACTCTTAGATTATTCCCTTATTAAACTACCAACTCCTTTAAGGGCAAGGAAGTGCTTTTTGCATCATCTCTTCTGGCAGTGGCAGTGGATGGTACTACAGGATGGATTGTGATCTTGGAGGACAGGAATAGATGGACACACAGGTGTAAGAGATGCACACAGATGCAGAGATATGTCCTCTAAAGTAGACCCATTTGACTCAGTGCTTATTACACACTTACTTGCTAGTAGTTGACTGTGTATAAAGATATATAAGACAACACATGATTTCTGTCTTTTTGGGGGAGGAAGGACAGAGTCTTACTCTGTCACCCTTGGTAGAGTGCCATGGTGTCACAGCTCACAGCAACCTCAAACTTTTGGGCTCAAGTGATCCTCCTGCCTCAGCCTCCTCAGTAGCTGAGACTATAGGCACCTTCCATAATGCCCGGCTAGTTTTTCTGTTTTTAGTAGAGATGGGGCCTGACTCTTGCTCAAGCTGGTCTCAAACTCCTGAGCTCAAGCAATCCACCCGCCTCAGCCTCCCAGAGTGCGAGGATTCTAGCTGTGAGCCACTGCACCTGGCCTGATCTCTGTCTTCTAAGAAGGCAAATCCACTGTAGCATTCTAACGTGGATGTATGTGACGTCAGCACATGAACACTAGTCACTAGAAGGGATGGGCTCTTAGTGTGAACAGATTTTAACAGGCATAAGGCACAGCATGAGCAAAACACAAATCCGCGAAAGACCATGGTTAGAAGACAGGGTAGAACGGGAAAGGAAGAGGCTGGAAATTCAGTGTGTAAGCAGAGAACAGGAAGGCTTGAATGCCATGCTGGTACAACTGGACTTCTCTATGTAGGAAACCCCGAGCATCCCAGAACTTTTAAGGCAGAGGATGTTAGGTATGTGTTTTTAAAAGATAACTCTGTCAATAGGATGGAGGGTCAATTTGCAAAGAATGAGATTGGAGCTAGACAGATCAATAAGGAGACTTTTGCAGGACTGTAGGTGAGAGATAATAAAGGTCAAACGAGGTCTAAGTGGTTCCAGATTAGATTTTTACAGTGTGTGCGTTTGTGTTGGGGGATTGGGGATGGTGGTGGTGAGCAAGGTTTCTGATCTTCTCGTTTGAAATACATTAAGTAGTAGACAGCAATAAGACTACAATTTATTACCTAGTGTGTAACACAGTCCTCTGCATTGGCCCCAGGTAATACTCAAATCTTTTCTTTTTCACCCTATATCATCCTGTAGGCCTAATTTTGGCACTTCATTCTATAGTGTTTACTCTTCTCTTTTCTTTGCAGGGCTTAACTTTTGGGCACTCTATGAGCACCAAATATCCTTCAGGATAACAGGTATCTTTCATGTTTCTTATGGTACTTGGTAGAAGGTTAGGCAAATAGTGGACACCAAATATGTCCTTGTTGAATTGCATGGTATTACCTGCGTTTCCTGAGAGTGATATGTCCTCTTACTCTTTGGCCTTTGGAGTATTTGGAATTAGCTCTTTCTCTGTACCTTCCCCCACTACATTTTCCCTTCCCTTTGACTTGGCCATGTCTATTCAGCACTTCTCTGTGAATTGCCGTGGGATGCTCCTGTGCTGGGCTAGGCACCTCGGCTAGGTAGTCCACAGAACTGCCCACTTCCCTACTATCAGCTCCATGATAGCAGACTGCCTTTTGGAAATTTGCTCAGTATTTGTCCTCAGCTTGAGCACAGCACCTAACACATACTGGGAAGATTTGTTTAATGAACATGACTTTGTGTGGCTTTTGCATGTTCAAAGAGCTGGACTTGAAGCCCTGGATCCATCCATGGGAAAGAGGTGATGGGAAACTATCTGGGGAAGCATTTTGTCCTTTATGCTCTTAAACTAAGTGGAAATTGAAGTTGTTATTTTTAGTTTTTTGAGGATTTTCATGCAATTAAAACTCTGGAGGAGAACACTAAAAGAATTCAAACTTCACCTTTCTATGTTGTCCCTGAAGAGCATGCAAACTAGCTGCTAGGATGCCTGTTCTTCTCATGTACACACACTGTCACCTTCAGGGTAGACATTCCTGTGAGGCAGGCACAGTAAGCTTCTCAAAATTAGGAAGCAAATGTGCCAGCAAAACAACAAAACCAGAAAGGCAGATTCCTCTTCACAAAGTCCTTGGGGGTATAGCTTTAGTGTTTTGCAGGCAACCCAAGGTCACGGGCAGCACAAATTCCCTTGTTCTGCCTTGTTCTCGTATGATTACAATCATACGACGCATCCTGCTTCCTACTGCCTGATGCTATATTAAGCACAAGAGACAGAGGTGTAAGGAGAATCAGCCATGATCCTTGTTCTCATGTAGTTCACAGTATGGGAGTGAAAGAATTGGTGGTGACCTGATTTTGAAGAGGTTGATTCAGAGCAAGACCCAGGTTTGGAACAGGTCCACAGGAAGATGAGTGGTTTCTAGGAACACGGTTCCGCATGAACAAACGCATGTCCCTGAGACAGGCTGTGGCATGGAGTGAGGATTCTCCTTGCAGATCCTTTCAGATCTTCACTTCAGGACAGTGTTCGTTTTAGAAGGGAATTAATGACTACTGGTGGCCTCACTTGTAAAATACGTAAAATATGAGAAATTTTCCATTATTCTAGGATCTTCACATTCAAAGCATCATCGGCCATCACCATGGTGTAATAGAAAAAAATTAGAATAGCTAAAAGGGCCTGGATTAGAAGTACTCACAGCTGAGGGGCCCATACAAAGGGCCACTAAGTCCAGGGTTAGAACAAGGGTCAAAAGATTCTTGTCCTCCTTGCCCTTAAGTGGCCCAAAGCCACGTATTCTTCTAAATCATATTTGAGATTTTTCTTTAATGGATAATGTGTTAAAAGCGCTGAACCCATGTAATTAGACAACAGAAGTAATACGCATGATAAAGTTGGGCAAGCAGTATCTTTAAAGTTGTTGCCAGCTTCCACAGTTACTTTTGGACAGTTACATTTTGATCACTAGTTGCTAATAATAGTCAGAATTATAATTGATATCCTGTAGAGCAGTGGTTCTCAACCTTCCTAATGCCGTGGCCCTTTCATACAGTTCCCGTGGGTTGCGACCCACAGGTTGAGAACTGCTGCTGTAGAGCATTTTTTTCCCATTTCACTTCCACTTACATTATCTCATTGGTGGATAAAGGCTGATAGGTTAACTTCTTGGCCCTGGGTATCTTTAGAGGAATTGGGGGAATGAGGACAGTGGTCCAGATGGCTGCTGTTGCTGCAACGTTGCCCCTCCCACATCTCTACATCATAACAGTGGATGAAGGACCGAGGCTACAGCTGAAGGAATAAACTCAGGAAATGAAAATAATAGGGTGAGAAGAAATAAATATGAAATTCATAGAAAATAAGTCTTCACCATTCAAATAAATTAACATAATAGATAGAAGATATATTCATATGTACCTGATGGCAACCTCATCACCCCACTGTTGCACCTCATTGTTGAGGGCAGCAGTGACACCATCACCATTTGGGTAATAGTGCCCAGTAGAAGTGAAGAGAATGGGGCACCAACAGACTCCTGCCAGATGGTTAATTAGCAACCTCCACCATATTACCTGCAACTTACAAATGGAGTGCAAATTAAAATGTTACCTAGATGTGCTCATCATCCCATAATTTCACAAAGGATGTCTCTGGGGACATCTGTTTCTATAGAAAGAACACCTGGCCTTCCTTTTTGGAACATTAGACCAACGTATAGGATGATGAAAACAGATGCCTTATACAATCTCAATAATCTTTATAGTCGGGGGTTCAGTGGAAATGAGTAACTAAAAGACATCAGCCTTGTATCAAGACAGAGGCAGCCAGAAACTGCCAGGCCAGAGTCTCAGACTCACTCACTCATGGGAGTGAGTTGTAATGTAGGCTTGCTTGTAAACTAGCCCTGACCTTCCTGAGATTCAGTTCTTTCCCCTGGGAGGCTGAAATGAGGAGAGGAGTTTCTATAACAAAGTACTCCCAGAAAGACACAGGTCTGAGAAGACAAATAACATCAATACCTAGAGAGTTAAAAAAGATTAAGACATTACTTTTTTTTTTTTTTTTTTTTGAGACAGAGTCTCAAGCTGGGTAAAGTGCCCGAGTATCACAGCTCATGGCAACCTTAAACTCTTGGGCTTAAGCAATTCTCTTCCCTCACCCACCATACAACGCCTGGCTATTTTTTGTTGCAGTTGCCACTGTTGTTTTAGCTAGCCCAGGCCGAGTTTGAACCCTCCAGCCTCAGTGTATGTGGCTGGTGCCATGACCACTGTGCTGGGGTGCTGAGCCAAGACATTAAATTTAACCCAATCTTTAAGATCCAAGATATCCATTTCTATCTATATTTCTCATTGGAACTTCCCCACAGTAAAAAAAAATCCTTATTTCAGGCCCCCCAGGAAGAATAGAAAGAATAAAGAATTGAGTCATTCCTTTAACAGATGAGAAATACAAAGCTAAAGTGACCTTCCCCTGATCACATAACCGAGGCACTCTAAGAGCAGAACTTGTAATCCCCATGACTTCTACGCCAGTAATTTTTTCCCACTGAACCATCATGACAGGCGATGATTCTAAGAGAGCTACACTTGTGAAGATAAGCCAGAATGACAGAAAATGCACTTTGGCCAACCCGCATGCCATGATCACAATGCACCTTGGCCAGTGGTCCAGTTTGGTATCTCACCAACTAGACTGTGTGCCTTAAGGACAGAAAGTGTCTGTCCACCTAATGTCCCTCGTGGTTAGCACTGAAACGAACATACGGAAGTTCAATAAATATTTGAGGAACGAATAAATGAATGAATGAAAGCATGAACTGATCTGGAAAAGTTACCTTCAAGAATTACAACTCTGAAAAAAAGAATGGAGTTCATGCAGAAAAAGGTTAAATAATACTGAACAATCATGGTCACTGAGTTGGGTACTAATATCAGGGAAAACAATAGATTTAAGTAGTAAAACAGATTAGAAACAGAAGGTAGTTTTTGTTTTGCATTGCTTCTAAGGTTGATAATTTTATTTACAAACAGAAGATTTGAGCTAAAAAGAGAACAGATAAGAATGGAAAAATGCTTGCTGAGAAAAGGTAGGAAATAGTAGAGCTTACAACACAGGCGAGGATACGGAGAGAAGTGTAAAAGTTTTTGACAGAAAAATGGGAAAAGAGAAAAGAAACAGCCTTCATGGAGTAGGACATTCTGTGGCCATAATCAGTTCTTTTCTGGGGTGTTTTAGAAGTTGAGAGAGCACAGATGAGAATCCGGAGTCAGGGAAGGGGAGGTCGGATACTTGGTACTGACCACTCACAGGGAAAGAAGTCATTTCTACCACGAAGCAGGAAAGGCTTCCTGGGATGCAGGTAGAATTCAAGGCTACCCTGGGAGTGGGGGAGTCTGTCTTTAGCTTCTTCCTCTTCCCCTTTGATACCTGCTTTCATACTTGCTCCCTGACTGGCTGGGCAATTCTCACTAGGCTGCAGAATCTTCCCAAGCTCTGGCCCCTTCTCTACTGGTTTTCAACCATTAGAACGTGCCGAGCCTCTCCCTTACTCTCTCAAGACACCTGTTTCTATGAAATGCCAACAGATGCTAATTGGTTCACAGCTAAACAATCCCTATTGCAGGGTTAGCCGTGAAGCTAATGGTCAGCTTGCCTGTTACATACGACAGCAGTGCCATTCACACTCAAAGCGAATGAATGGAAAGGGTTTTCATTGAGTGCCAGCCCCTG
The DNA here is from genome assembly GCA_963574655.1 of Perodicticus potto. Lineage (NCBI taxonomy): Eukaryota > Metazoa > Chordata > Mammalia > Primates > Lorisidae > Perodicticus > Perodicticus potto. The sequence goes on from CAUYRH010070241.1 coordinate 7,472, forward strand.
AGCGAGGTGCAGCTGAGTATGGTGAACTGCACACAGCTTTGGAAACAGACATACCAAAGACAGAGGTCCAACCCACAACCTCCTAGCTCCATGCGTGGGGGACGTTATCCCCTCTGGTCCTTGGATTCTTCATCTGTAAGAATGAAGAACAATTTCTTCATTCTCAAAAGTTTCCTCCTCTAAGAACAACAGGCAACATGGCCTACTTTGCAGCTTGTTTTTAGGATTCAATGTACGTGTAAATAATAATAAGTGCTCTTTGCTGTTTATTCATTTATTTATACATTTATCCCCACTTTGTCAAGGAAAAGCTGAGGCATAGAGATTAATATAGCATGACTAAGGAGACCCAGCTGAAAGGTTCCAGAGCCAGCATTTGAATCTCATAGGGGTCTCCATGTTCTTAGCCAACACATAAATCATCTAGGTCAACATTTTCCAACCTTTTTTATCCTGTGGCACATTTGAACCTATAGTTAAACTTCCAGGGCACACTTAAATTATGTTGATCAAGAAAAAGAGTTAAAAAAAAAAAAGAACATACTTCCTGTGCTTTGAACTTCTTTTGATGATAATTCAATGAATGATCTTTAAAGATTTTTGCGGCACACCTAAGACCCTCGCATAGCACACTAGAGTGCTGCCGCACAGAGGTTGAAAATCATTGATGTAGGTGGACAGATGCTTCTGTGTACAGCCCCTTACAATGGGGAAACACTTTGATATTCACCAATCTCATTTAACTCCCACAGTATTTCCACATAGTTCTATCATGGTGGGTCTAAGAAGAGGGAAGGTGGCTAGGTGCAGTGTGGCTCATGCCTATAATCCTAGCACTCTGGGAGACCAAGGCAGGAGGATTGCTGAAGGCCAGGAGTTCAAGACCAGCCCCAGCAAGAACAAAACCCCATCTCTTTAAAACATAGAATAATCAGCTGGGCAAGGTAGTGAGCTGGAATTACAGCACTGTGCTCCAGCCAGCGAGATAGCGCAAGTCCTTGTCTTTAAAGAGAGAGGAGAGAGAGAGAGAGAGAAGGAAAAAGCCCGGAGAAGGTAACTCTGGCCAAAACCCAACTCAGATAGCTAATTAGTGGCAGAACTTGAAATCAAACACAAGAGTTCTGACTATAAATATAAACATAGGAAAGAGAGCCAGTAATGGGTCCAGAGCAGGCATCCCCATCACTACAGTTTATCTTGGTGGTCTCTCTGCATTGCTTGTAAAGTTTTCTGATAGCAAAGCTGAAACATGAGAACTGGAAGTGAAGGTGTGAGTTCAATGAGCAGATCTGAACTCCTCAAAGCAGGAGGACAGGGCAATTATTTCTTACTGAGTGGTCTTATCAGCCCACAGTAAAACAAATTAGATTTTTAAGAAGGTGCAAAATTGCCGCTATCAAATCAGATGAGCCTGCTGCAGTTAGGAATAAATTCTATCAGAGAAATACATCCTGCCCAATATGAAAGTGAGCCAAGAAACCATGCCAAGACTTTCTTGGATGAAAATTGACATTTTCTGCTTTGGAGACAGAAGTGGGAGCACTGATTGAAAAATTATATTACGAAGAGTTCTAAAATATTTATCATCATCCTAGGTCATTTATTCATTTACCCTTTTAATGCTCATTTCTTTTGTGCCACTGGGTCGAGCTGAAAAGCAAAGAATGAAAATTCACTTTGTTTTTATACATTAATGTGAAGCAGAAAGCCTTTTTGTTTCCTGGTTTGAAAAATAAAAGCATTTCTGAGAAATATTATAGCACTAAAATATTCTAAGAAATATGGTTTTCCAGCTGGGTACAGTGGCTCATGCCTGTAATCCCAGCACTTTGGGAGACTGAGGTGAGAGGATCACTTGAGGTCAGGAATTCAAGACCCATCTGAGCAACATAGCGAGATCCCATCTCTACAAAAAATAGACAAATTAGCCAAGCATGGTGGTGGGCATCTGTAGTTCCAGGTCCTCAGGAGGCAGAGGGAGAAGGGTCGCTTAAGCTCAGGAGTTTGAGGTTGCTGTGAGCTATGATGAGGCATTACACTCCAGCCTGGGACAACAGAATGAAACCTTCTCAGGGTTGGGAGGGCGGGGGAAGAAAGAAAAAGTAAAAACATAGGGCTTTCATCATTGTTAAGGATGCTGGATTTATCTGTGTGTTACAAATTTTTATTTTTTAGGGGTAACTTCCTTCAACTTGAATATTTCAGAGGGCAAAACCTGATAAAAATAATTAAAATTGTCATTGCTTCCCTGCAATGAATTCCCAGTATGTTTATTTCTGGTCTTGACTCAGGCCTTTCTGTCTCCATTCTAATTAAGATGTCCTCCCTCTGTGCCCCAGGAGCATTTTGCACAAACCACTCTCCTCCATTGCCCCTGCACACTGCACTCATGCTCTCTGCCTGCACGTTGTGCCCCCTGGAAGACGGGGAGGACAGTGACCATGTCTTACCTCCACCTGGCGTCCTTAGCACCTGGAACATAGCCACAACTCAGCACATGTTTCCCAAACGGCACTGAATTTGAAAATGACAACCTGCCTCCTTCTGCCCACACAAAATTCCCTTTCAAGTGTATCAATTATATTAAGAATGCCATTTCCTCATGGCATCCCAGACTCGCAAAGTTAACGAACAATCGGGTCTCCTTTCCCTGGCCATAACTAATGTCCCAGCTCCTCTCTATTTGGCTTATATAATATTAAAAGGTATTTTTGAAAGTATCATTTCTATTTCTCAGACTTGAAGGATACTTTTGTTAGTGTCCTCAGAGCTTTCTATTTTGGCTCTGGATCCAGAGACATGAAAGAGGCTTGACTCAGCTGCCGCTTAATACCGCACAAGCCTGAGAGAGAAGACTATTACATAAGCTAATGTGTATTTTAAGGATTTTTTTCCATAGCCAATACCTAAGTGCCACCTTCCAACCTCATGAAAGTGTTGAAACCCAGTGTGTGGGAAAGTGAGGTCCCCTACATGGCTCTGGATTCCTTGTAAGTATAAAAAAATAAAAGCAGTTGATTAAGGGTTAGCAATTTGCTTTTCTTTCTTTACACGTACTTGTAATTCATTTAATGCAGGAAGTGGGCTGAGTTTTCTTGTTCTTTCCAATTCAACTGTCAGGGAGCTTTCTTGCCAGCCTGCTATGGTTACCATGGCAACAAGAGAATGGTGGCAGTAATGTGCTCTCATGTGCCTGTGTCAATAGCATCGGATCATCACACTTGAGGATGATTTTGACAATGAGTTTCAGTTATAGATTCAGGATTTATTAGCATTTGATCAGGTTACCAGAAACACTGAGCAACATCCCTAAATTGATGATAAAAGGGTGTTCACAAAGGTTACCATTTTTCCCTAGATGGCATCTTACAGGATATGGCATTCTAAAATTTGCAAAGCATTTTCATATAATATATTTACTTTAATTGTCACAAGGCAGTCCAGATATTATTATCCCCTTTCTAGGGAAGAGAAAATAAGGCTCACGTTCTGTGCTTGTGTAAGGCAGCAAAGCTGTGTGAGGAAGCCGATGCTTCAAGGTGGGGGTTCTGGCACAGGAATCACAGCACTATCCTTTCATGCATATTGAGAATTGGTGGCTATTAGGAAAATGTGCTTAGGCGCACAGGTTCAACCCCAGGATATCTCAATTAAAATAATTTCAGTGTATGTGTGATAAATAACAACTACTAGTTTGAGAACAGTAGTATTTTTACATTTGGTATGAACTTCAGAGTTTTTACGTGTCTCAGAAGAAGCCTCCTATCTTAAGGCTTCTCTGATAGTAGATGCATAGATACTTGATCTCCTCTCCCCACTCATCATAACCTTGCATTTTCTTGTTATCAGTTGCATTTGTTTTCCCACAGGTGAGCTCCTTGAAAGCAGATATCACGTATTCATTCTTGGTGCGTCCCTCTTCCCACAGGGCATAGTACCTGGTACATAATAGAAACACCCTAAATGCTTGTTAAACTGAACTGATCAGACACCAACAACCCCCACAAGGTGGGGACAGCTGGCATTATGATCCGCCAGTTTAAGAATGAATAAAGACAGGTCATGTGCTTATCAATGGGAATTTAATTCCTCCTGCTCCCTGCTGTGTGCTCTTTCCATTCTCATCCTCTTGGCTTTATTCCTCCCTTTACGTCTCCCTTTAGTCTTTCATTCATTCATGAAAACTTTACTGATTGCTCCTTACATATCAAGCATTGCTATAGATAATGGGATACAAAGATAAATAAGACACAGTGCTCACCATCAAAGGGTTCACAGACACTACAGATAATTTTACACCTAGGCAAGTAGGTAAAATAAAACCCTGGGTTTGCATTACATTGTTTCCCAGCTTAACAGGCTCTTTAAAAAGTATCTTTTGAATTAAGTCCCCCTTTAACGCAATGCTTTAAAGCTAGACAAGATTTGAGCCATTACCAACAGAGGTGACTACTAATTGTGTGTCTGTCCTGAGTTTTTCTTGAGTGTGAAATCAACATTGGCAACTTCCCCCAAACTGAATGTGTCCAGAATGAAACCCAGTATCTGACCTAAACAAATGGGGCATGGCAGATGAGGGAGGTTAGACCCTGTCATTTGATAGCACTTTGGGTCAGTTACTCATACTATCTAGATGTTTCTTCATTTGAACATGGGACAAAACATGGTAATCAAAATACTTCTGGCATGAATGGATTGATGAATAAGAAGTCAAAGAGGATGAAAAGTGATTATGTAAAACATTGATACCAGAAACAGTGTTAGCATTAGGAAGTCCTCACTAAATGTTCTTTAAAAAAGAGTCATGTGGGCTAAATAAATATGATTAAATTTCTTTTGCTGAAACTTACTAAGTTGCTAAGATGAAACTTCTGTATTATCTTTGATTCTCCTTCCTCAATGTCCACGTCACACAGCCAGGTTCATCTTACCTCTGAGATGTCTTGGACTTGGGCCTTTCCCTTGGACCCACACCATGTCTTGGTCCAGCCCCCTTCCTTTCTCATTAGGCTCTCATGGGAGGACCTTGCTGAACTTCCCCTCTTTCTAGGCTCTCTCTTGTCAACTTATCGTTCAAACTGTTATTTTTAAAGCACAACTAAGATTACACAACTCTTTTGGCCAGAGATTTTGTATTGATTTTTATGTTCCTTATTTTTAAATTTTAGATTAATATGAGGGTATAAATGATTAGGTTACAATGTTTGTGTTTGTTAGGTAAGGTCCCTGTTGTAGTTGTGCCCCTCATCCAGGGGGTGTGGCATATAGCCTTACATTGTGCATATTGGGTGGGAGAACACAAATCCCTTCCCTTCTCCCCTCTCCCCACTTCCTCCTCCCTCACCCTTCCCCCTAACTTGAATTAACTTTGTGTGTGTGTGTGTAATAGTTGATTTTTATGTTCTAATTGAGAAAGTTTTTAGAATGCTAATCAAGATCCTTTGAAAGGTGATTTTTATTTACACCTACAATCATTCCCTTCCTCTAAGTTATATTTCTGATCCCCTAAACACACCTTTAGACTTCCAAGCTTTTTGACTTTACTCCTAGTTAGTTAACAGCTTTGTAATAATTCACACAACACTTTGCAATGTGTAATGAATTCACATATATATACGTACTGAAACTTCACAATAATTCAGTAGTGGGCATGTAAGGTACCATCACTTTCATTTCACTGCACAGGAAATTGAAAATCAGAGAGATTAAATGACTTGGAGTCTCATAACCTGTGTAAGAATTATGTTCTATGAGGATTGTTGAACAATGGAATATTTAAACCAAAATCTTTAAAATAACAGCTGTGACTTTGAAATGCTAATGATTGATATTTGTTCAGATCTTTAGCCCAGAGTACTGGGTTTGAAGCTAAACTGCCTGGGTGATGAGTCCTGGCTCTACTATTTACTAACTATGTGGCCTTGCATACATTATTTCACCTCTCTGTCCTTCAATTTCCTCATCACTGCAATGGGAATACCGATAGTCTTTACTGCATAGCATTGCTGTTAAGGGTGAGTGATTTTTATATGTGTCAAGTACTAAAATGATGTCTGACACATAGTAAGCACTCCTAAATGGTGTCATTACCCTCAAAGACACAACATAAGAACTTCACTGGTATATTCTATGACTTTGAGAAGCAAAATTAATTAGTTCCTCTTTGGTGCTCCAGTAGTAACTTGTTTACAGCTTCTGCAGAGTGGAACTACAGTTCCACTACACTATACAGTTGCTTTGAGCTATTGGCTCAGGATGAACTCAGCATGTCTGAATCTGTTCTTTACTAAGTTCAGTCACTGAGTTGTTCTAAGCCTCAGTTTACCATCTGGAGATACCTGGATAATAAGAGTATTTATATAATAAGGTTGTGGTGTTCATTTTGTTAACTAGTACACCTAAAGCATTAGTGCTTGGCACAGAGTACGTGCCCAGTAAAATTTAGTGACTATTACTATTCCATAAATACCTCACTCATAATATTTTGACCTTCTTGGGTTAAAATCTGTCTTTCTTAATATCTTTATTTCTATCTTTATTGTTTCAACACAGTAGATTTTTCTTTTTCTTTTCTTTTTTTTTTTTTGAAACAGAGTCTCACTTTGTTGCCCTTGGTAGAGTGCTGTGGCATCACAGCTCACAGCAACCTCTAGCTCTTGGGCTTAGGTGATTCTCTTGCCTCAGCCTCCTGAGTAGCTTGGGACTACAGGTGCCCGCCACAATGCCCGGCTATTTCTTTGTTGCAGTTTGCCAGGACCAGGTTCGAACCTGCCACCCTTGGTATTTGGGGCTGGTGCCCTAGTTACTGAGCCACAGGCACTGCCCAACACAGTAGATTTTTCAAAATAAACATTTAAATACAAACATTTTTAAATAAAAATGATTTAAGCAGAAAGATACAACTTAACCTTTGTAGAGAAAAATCTCAAGTTCTAAGTGGATACACACTAGAACACAAATGCAAAAACATTAAATTCTAGAAAAAGCTGTCTGTATAGAAAAGTGAAATCTCTAATATCATCAATTAGAAAAAAATAAAGGAGATAAACAATCTCAGAAATTCAAAAAAATCCTCATGATTACTACCAAAAACTCTATTCTCAGAAATATGAAAATCTGAAGGAAATAGAGCAATCCCTAGAAGCACACCACCTTCCTAGACTCAACCAGAAAAAGTTAGAAATTTTGAATAGATCTATATCAATCACCAAAATAACATCAACTATACTAAATCTCCCCAAAATGAAAAGTCTAGGACCAGATGGCTTCACATCAGAATTCTACCAACCTTTGAAGAGGAACTAATACCAATATTATACAACCGTTTCCAAAGCATAGAAAAAGAAGGAATACTTCTTCACACATTCTATGAAGCAAATATCACCCTGATCCCCAAACCAGGAAAGGATCCAACACAGAAAGAAAATTATAGACCAATATCATTAATGAATATCAATGTAAAAATATTCAATAAGATCTTAGCAAACAGAATTCAACAACAAATCAAACAAATTATACACCATGATCTAGTTAGTTTTATTACAGGGTTACAAGGTTGGTTTAACATACGTGAATCTATAAATATATCACATAAATAAAATAAAAAACAAAGACCATAACATTCCTCAATTGATGCAGAAAAAGCTTTTGATAATATCCAGCATCCTTTCATGAACAGAACACTTAAGAAAATACGCATAGAAGGGACATTTCTTAAACTGGCCTTCATAGAGGCCATCTACAACAAACCCACAGCCAATATCATATTGAATGGAGTAAAATTGAAAACATTTCCACTCAGATCAGGAGCAAGGCAAGGATGCCCATCATCTCCACTGCTATTCAACATGGTAATGGAAGTCTTAGCCATCACAATCAGGCAAGAGAAAGTGATCAAGGGTACCCAAATAGGGCCAGAGGAGATAAAACTCTCACTCTTTGCATATGATATGATCCTATACCTGGAAAATCCCAGGGACTCAACTACAAAACTCTTAGAAGGAATACACCAGCATCTCAGGCTACAAAATCAATACTTACAAATCAGTAGCTTTTATATATGCCAACAATAGTCAAGCTGAAAATATAGTCAACTCTATTCCTTTTACAGTAGTGCCAAAGAAGATAAAATATCTGGGAATTTACCTACCAAAGGATGTGAAAGATCTCTACAAAGAGAATTATGAAATTATGAGAAATGAAATAGCTGAAGATGTCAATGAATAGAAAAACATACCATGCTCATGGCTGGGAAGAATCATCATAGTTAAAATGTCCATACTACCCAAAGTAATCTACAGATTAAATGCAATCCCTATTAAACAACTATTTTGTCATACTTTAAAGAACTTGAAAAAATAGTACTTCATTTTATATGGAATCAGAAAAAGCCTCAAATAGCCAGAAATAAAAACAAATCAGGAGGTATCAGGTTACCAGACTTCAGGCTATACGATAAATCTATAGTGATCAAAACAGCATGGTACTGGCACAAAAACAGAGAGGTAGATTTATGGAACAGAATAGAGAACCAAGAGATGAACCCAGCTACTTATCATTATTTAATCTTTAATAAGGCTATCAAAAACATTTGGTGGGGGAAAGACTTCCTATTTAATAAATGGTGCTGGGTGAACTGGATGGCGACCTGTAGAAGACTGAAAGACCCCCATCTTTCACCATTAACAAAAATTGATTCTCACTGAATAAAAGATTTAAACTTAAGACATGAAACTATAAAAATACTAGAAGAAGAGTGCAGGGAAAACACTTGAAGAAATAGGCCTGGGAGAATATTTTATGAGGAGGACCTCACCCCCCACAGGCAGTTGAAGCAACACCAAAAATCCATTACTGAGATATCATCTAACTCCAGTAAGATTAGCCCACATGATGAAATCCCAAAACCAGAGATGTTGGCGTGGATGTGGAGAAAAGGGAACACTTCTACATTGCTGGTGGGAATGCAAACTAATACATCCCTTTTGGAAAGACATTTGGAGAACACT
>CAUYRH010070242.1:0-52361 GCA_963574655.1 Perodicticus potto
AGCTATTTTTCTGTTTTGCAGTTCAGCCGAGGCTGTGTTTGAACCCGCCACCTTTGGTATATGGGACTGGTGCCCTACTCGATGAGCCGCAGGCACTGCCCACCTTTCTATCATTTCTAACATTTCTTTATAGGTGGAATCTTCTGCAGTAGCTACCACACAGTCCCTTGAGGGGGTTACTCTGGACTGGTCTTTCATGTTACCAGGATATTTCTTCTGATTCTTCCTCATGAGTGTTTTCTTTTATCTGTTTCCTTGCCCTAATTTTCCTTTCACTTCCTCTTGCTCTTTAAGTTACCATGCCTCTGGACTATGGTATCGATGAGTACAGCTCTCCACTGCTTTTGTCATCCTCATGGGGTCCAGAAGTCTCCCACTGACTCCCTGTGTCCCCAAAGGGATGTTTCTGGGCAGATACTACCAGCCAGAGATGGCTAGAGTCTTCTCTCCCCTGTTTTATGGTGCCCAGTTGCAAGGAAGCTGTTACTTGGCCACCATCTCGCTCCTTCCCCCATTTATTTCTTTCATTAACCATAAAAAATCAGATGCACTTTATTGTGTATGCTTTGAGATACAGTTCCTTTTCCTCTGGCCATTTCTCCCCAGGCCAGCCCAAAAGGAAATATTCAGGGTTGGGAAGGTGGATCCTTCAACCCCTGAGTGGTCTGGCCATGGGAAGCTACTCAGGGGAGTGCCATGGCACTGTAGCCCATTCGCTTTAGCTGACCACCCACATCAGATGATGAAGAGAGGCCCCACCCTCCCAAGGAACCCAAACAAAAGCCAGTATCAGTCAAGTAAGCCAGGCCTGGTCTGAGCCCCATTGCTCAGGAGTGGAAATAGTTACAGAACTTATGAATTCTATAGGGTGATTTATTTCCATGAAGAGGTAGTAGCTGGCAAATTGGAGCCCTCTCACAGAGCCCATTTCTTATAAGTAATGAAAAAGGAGAAATTTGCCTTAATCAAAACAGGGAGAACCAAGGAGCTGCAATTTAAATTTTGGACTCTCTCTAGCCCAGAGACAAGTTCCCCTAGCACAGATATCTGCTTATTAACTATTAGGGACAAAGGTGAAATAACAGAAGGGCCCTAGATTCAGAAATTAAGAGAAGTGTGTCAGAAGGCCAGCTCTTCCCTCCCCTAACCCCCTGCAGGCTGTGAATGGCCTTTCTATCACTCTGGCCTTTGTTCTCCCCATCTGTGCAATCAGTGAGCCCTAGGACACCTCCCTCCCCTCTCATTTCAGAACAACCAGTGAGCTTCTTGGACAGATCTTAACTCTAAGAAACTAATCCTATGAGTCTTTAAGAAAATGTTTTCTGGAGAATATGAGCTTTATAGATTGCCTTCTCATTGCCAGAAGCCCATGACCCTAAGGGAAGAGGTATGTCCCCAGCAAGGCACCAGAATGAACCAGGCTCCAATAGGCAAGAAGGGTCTAAGGTTCTAGCTAGGACCCCGTCCTTAACCAGAAACCTCATGAGACTCATGAGTCTGACTAAGTTTCATCCCAACATCTTAAAATACAAGACTTAAAAACAAAAAAGAGTTGAAAGATTATTTTTTTCTTTTCAATTTTATGTAGAGATAGGGTCTTGCTCTGTTGCTCAGGCTGTTCTCAAACTCATGCCCTCAATCTTCCTATCTCAGCCTCCCAAAGTGCTAGGATTACAGATGTGAGCCACTGGGCCAGGTCTTAAAAGATGTTTTTAACTGAGCAAGAATAAAAACCTAGCCTGAAAAGTTATCCATGATGGTGGAGCTTTTAGACGTTTCATTCTGAGGGTAGTTTTAGATTTACAGAAGAGGTGTAGAGTGTTCAGCATTCCCTCTACTCATCCCCAGCCTCCCCTCGTGTACACATCTTACCCAGCTGTGGCACATTGGTCAAAACTGAGAAGCCAACACCAGCATACACTGTTAATGAAATAAGAGCCTTCATTTGGATTTCACCAAATAATGACCTTTTCTGTTCCAGTGCCAAAATACCATGTCATTATGCCTCCTTAGTGTCCTACCTCTGTGACAGATTTTCAGTACCTGCTACTCTCAATCAGGGGATCTCAGCAGCCCCCCACCCCACTGTCCACTAGAATCACCTGGGAAGCCTTTGACACTCACCCCAGAGCCACAGCACCAGGTACATTACAGTTGCCAGGTGTGAACAAGACTAGCAGTAGTTTTTCCTTCAGCTGTCTGGGACTCTCTTTCATAGCCAGCCACAGCAGAGACTTGCTGCTGTTAAAGAATATCTACTTGTCTGGTTCAAGTTCTTAGGTCAAAGAACTTTAGCTGGTGGAGCAGACAAAGTACGGCTAAGTGCTATATCTAAATTAAATTTTAATGTCATACAAATATTTAAAGATATCTCTTACATAGGGCTCACTAATGCTTCATAACTATTTAATCAAATTAAAACATTACAGATAAAAGTTAAGGCCCTTTTAAATAGTACCTCAATTACATCTTCTTCCCTGCCTCCAGAGACATTCTCCCTTATGTCTTGGGCTTGTACCATGACATATTTTTCCTATCATTTTTCACAGAAACATTAGGAAATGAAGTGGTATTATTTATAGATTGTATTAGATCATATATAACATTTGGCAATGTGTTTTTTCCCCTTAAAATGTTAAAGATTTATCCACATTGCAACACATAAGTCTAGCTCACTCACTTCAATAGCTTCATGGTATTTTCTGGTAAAAATGCACCAACTTGTTTATTTGCAGACATTTAGTTTCCTTTTAAGTTTTCGGTCTGGCAAGCCTTGCTGCACATCCTTGGTGCATACTTACAAAGCAGCATTTATGTAAGTAAACACGACACCATCTTGTTTCTAGCATGTTTCTACATAAAAGAATGCACACCTCGGAGCGGAAGTCCTAGACCCCAAAGGGTGTGGAGTTTGCATTAGCTTTGGAGGACATTGCCTTATTCTCACCCAAACCAGCTTTCCCAACTGATGCTGAATTTATTCTCCCAGCAGCAGTGTGTGGGCATCCCAACATTCCCAACAACTTTGCCAATACTTGGTTTATCATAATTTAAATGTTTGCCAACAAAGAGGTGAAAAATGTTATCTCAGTCTTTTAATTTGCATTCAAATGACTATTTTAATAGAACTATAAAACACCAGAATTAAAAGAGAGCTCAGAGATCAACTAGTCAAACCACTTTGTTCAAGGAAGAATTTGTTTTCTTGTCTACTCTAAGTAATATATAGACACATTATCATGGTAAAAATTTTAAAATACATATTGCAATCTACTGAATTTTTTAAAAAGTCCTCTTGTAACCACTTCGGGCTTCTTCAAAGCAAAGTAAATTGCTATTAATCATTGGGACATCATGACGGGGCACACATCCACATGTAAATGTGTATAAAGTCTAGTGAGTAGTGATGGTATTTTACATAATAGACATCACTGTATGTGTTTTTCTGAGTTATTATTCTCTCATGAAAATACATCTTAGGAATATTTCAAATCAGTACACACACAGACCTACTCCATTTTTTAACTGCTGCATTTGTACTGGATAGAATGGCAGATGAAGGGAGAGTAATTCACTGGGGGCTCATGGCAGGTGGAGAAAGAATCTCCAAGTTTAGGACAGAAATTTAAGCACAAAGTTTATTTATTTTCCCAAGAAGGAGAGAGAGAAGGGAATGGCCATGACACACAGAGGAAGGAATGAAAATTGCCAGGCCCGAGGAGAAGCGGCTCCGTGTTTTTAAAGCATAAAAATGACTTTTTTTCCTCTCTGCTTTAGCAGCCTGGTATTTGTGTCTTTCCTTTCTCTGGGAGGCTGACTTCATTGGAGCCTTGGAATCTGAGCGGTCCGAGCGGAGGCGGAGAGCTGGAGTGGAGAGCCCGCCCTCCTCCTGTCGCTTAGGGCTCTTGAAGGCTGAGCAAAAGCTCCCAGCAACAATGAATTAGGCCACAGGGGCTTTAATTAAACAAAGGGTAGTTGTGCTGTGAGTTTTCTCTTCAAAGGGGCAATGATGTGCTACGAGTTTATTTGTCTTACTTTCCGTTTGGTAGTTTATTTTCCTGTGTTAGCTAGGCTATTGGTAAAACCACTTTTCAGGGTATGTTTATTATCTATTGCTGTGTAACAAGTTACTCCCGACATTTAGCAGCTTAAAAAATATACATATATATACATATATATGCACACACATATATATACACACATTATTTTCTCTCACAGTTTCTGAGACCAGGAGTTCCAGAATAGCCCTTCCTGGTGTTTCTAGATCAGTCTCTTGGGGGGTTGCAAGTGAGTTGTGGTCCAGGGCTGCAGTCATACGAAGGCTTGATTGGGGTTACATACGGGCCAACAAGGTGGCTCACGTGTATGGCTGTTGGTGAGAGGACTCACTGCTTCCCCGCAAGTGACTAGAGAGGAAGAGAGAAAACCTGAGACAGAAGCTGCTGGCTCTTTTTACAATCTGAGCTCAGGAGCGACACACCAATACTTCCGCCATGTGCTGTTGGTCATGCCGACCAAGCCCGGTTCAGAGTGGGAGGGGACTACAGCTGGGGGAGTCCCTGCAGAGGGACCATAGTGGAAGCCTGCTACCATGTAGAGTCCCTGGAGCGTGCTTCTCGATGCCCACGTACCTCTGGACCTAGTAGAATTGCTGCAATGCCTTCATTTCAAATGGGAAATTGAAACCAAAGAAAAGTGGCTTCTCCAAGGTCACACTGCTAGTCACCTACAAGTCCAGGATTACATCAGTCACCTGACTTCCAGCCCTCTTCATTTCCAGAGCCATTCTGTAAGCAAAGTAAACATGAGCTGAGATTGCAACAAGTATCTTGAGATAAAGCCTGGCCAAGAATTGCCTACAGTCAGTTCCCAGAACAGCAAGAAAACACGTAATGGCTAATCTGGCTTTGTAGGTACTAAATAAACGTCACTGCACTCAAAGGCTAGATTAGCCAATGCATGAATGCCTAACCTACCTTAATGAAAAGGAAAGAAGTTGGTGGAGGCCAGGAGCAGTTGCTCTCACCTGTAATTCCAGCACTTTGGGGGGCCAACATTGGAGGACCACTTGAGGCCAGGAGTTTGAAACCATCCTGGGAAACAGCAAAACCCTGTCTCTACAAAAAAATTTTTAAATTAGCTGGGAGTGGTGACACGTGCCTGTAGTCCCAAATAAAGGGGAGGCTGAGCCAGGAGGATCACTTGAACCCAAGAGTTCAAGGTTACAGTGAGCTATGAATACTGCACTCCAGACTGAATGGCTGAGTGAGACCTGTCTCAAAAAAAAAAAGCTGGTGGAAATAAGGAATTCTTCCCTTGCTGTAATTAACCATAACTAACAGAAACAATGGAGTCAGAAAGACCTGGTTTGAATTCTGGTGCTAGCTCTGTGACTGAGGGCAAGCCACATGATTCCTGTGATAATGCTTCTTCGTCTGTCACATAAAAACAATGTGTCTCCTTCAGAGGTGACCGGGGGTTGGGTGTATGCAGTGCACTCGGCAAGGCCTGGCCTGCTCCCCAGGGCCGCTGCTCTGTGTTTTCTCTCTGACCAGCCCACTTCAGTTCTCCATCTAGCTTCCTCAGTGAATGAATTACATTCTCCAAAAATATATGGTGCCCACAGAGCTCATTTTACTCACTTCTTGACTCTCTGGGGCTTTATGGACCATTATTTTGTGGTCTATGTTTCATGTTGCAAACTGTCCAGATTTGTTCAGGACAGAGCATGGTGTGGGTGTGAAACGCACGGAGCCAGCACGCTCCCACCCTCTTCCTACCCAGTGTGGGTGGGTGCCACCATCTCTGCAGGCAGCCTGAGTCCTTCTCGCCTGTGTGGCCCTAACACCAGTGCCTACGTGTGAGAGGTATCTGGAACAATGAATGAAGAGGAGGGATTGATACAACTGAAACAGGTAAAACAGGGTTGTTCACAAAGGACATCTTTGGAACAAATTACTGCCTAGATTCTGATTCAAAATGTTATGAGGGGCTTGGCGCCGGTAGCTCAGCAGTTAGGGTGCCAGCCACACACACCAGAGCTGGTGGATTCAAATCCAGCCTGGGCCTGCCAAACAACAGTGACAACTACAACCACAAAATTAGCTGGGCATTGTTGCCGATGCCTGTCCTAGCTACTTGGGAGGTTGAGGCAAGAGAATCGCTTAAGCCCAAGAGTTTGAGGTTGCTGTGACCTGTGATGCCACAGCACTCTACCCAGGGCGACAGGGTGAGACTCTGTCTCAAAAAAAAAAGTCTCTGAGGACCAGGGAGATGTCTTAAGATGTCTAGCGGAAGGAAGGGTGGGTGCAGTGGGACAGAAAAAAGGTAAAGGGGCCAGGTGAGGAGTTAGTTTTCTGTGATGAGTTTAAGATGTCTGTGGGACCCCCAGAGTAGACATGGTCCCCTGGGTGGAGGTTAAGAGAGAGACCCATGACTTTTCACCAGCTGATCAGCAAATGGGCTTTTGTCCAGAGGCCACTAACTTTCCCTGAGCTTCTAGAAAGGATCCTAGGGCCCTTATTGCTCTTCAGAATGTAAAGGCCACACAAAGTTTCTGGCCAGAGCCAGTCAAGGACAGAGAGTTAAAGGGGATGTGGTAAGAGTCCCAGACAAGTGACACTCAAGGCCAAAACCAGAAGCTGCCTCTCCTTTTCAGGATCCTAACACATCAGGAACATGCCTGCAGGAAACAACTGACCTGGCTTCCTACCCCCACCCACACCCTTAGACCCTCCACAGCCCTGAGGACGCACTGAGCTTCCTGGAGGGTGGCTGGCCTACTGGCCTCAATGACAAAGACAGTTTCCTCTTCCCCTGGGGAAGCCAGAAGGAGCCTGGTGGGGCCTGTCAGCTGCTCTTGTCCGTCCAGAGGGAGGCAGCATAGCCCTGGAGGGACACAGGTGAGAAGGACAGGACTCTGGACGGCTAGGACACCACTACAGGGAGGCTCTGTCTGGGGTGTCTGGCATGCGGGCTGACACTTACAAGGGCAGTCTCATTCCAAACCCCTTTGCTGTCCTTTCTCAGGAAGCTTCCTGTTGAAAGATAAATGTTCTAACTATGATCAAATGGCTTTATATTTATTTACTTTACTTTCCTCCCGGGACTGAGCCAGCCCAGACAGGTCAAAGAGCAGGATTCCAAGCTGTTAAGATGGTCTCTGGAGAAGCCTGGACTTTTGCTGTAGGCACAAGGGTGGCAGGAAAAGGCAAGGTCTCCCAGCAGCCGGGGCAGGGGGGCTGAGGATGCCAGGTCCCTGAAACCACTTGGCAAGCAAGGCATCTCTCAGGGTGGGAAGGGCCCTCCTGCTGTTTGGGGAACCTGGCCATAGGTTCTTGAACCTCTGCTTTCAAGGAGCCTGAGGGTCTTATGTCCCCAGGAGCATAAAACAATTACAGACACGCTTTGATCCAAAATCTATTTTCCTTCAAAAATGTTCAGGTGGAGGTAAAGAATGGACATCCTGTATGCTTGGTAAACCTGTGATTTGGCGACAATGTAACTGGTCCTTTAGAACTAACAATGAGGTGAGGATTCTTCTGTGATGTCTCACAAAAGAGCTCTGCAAAGTTCCTGAAAAATCCCTTACGGCTGCAGCCTGGTACTGATCCACGGCCTGTTAGGAATAAGGCCACACCGCAGGAGATGAGTGAAGCTTCATCCATATTTACAGCCACTCCCCATGACTCTCATCGCCACCTGGGCTCCGTCTCCTGTCGCATCAGCAGCAGCGTTAGACTCACGGGAACACGGACCCTACGGAAACTGCGCGTGCAAGGGATCTAGGTTGCGAGTTCCTTATTTTTTATTTCTTTCAGACAGAGTCTCACTCTGTTGCCCTGGGTCGAATGCCGTGGTGTCGTAGCTCACAGTGACCTCAGACTCTTGGGCTTTCAGACTCATATCAAAACCACTCTCCTACCCTTGTCCATTCTCTTCCATGAAACCCATTCCCCAAAAAGATTGGGGATCACTGCCTTATTGGACACTGTCAGGAAACAGGGGCTTCCACAGAAGTGAATGTGGTGGGCAACTGAAGACCATTCCAGACTCAAATGTTTTGATTTAGACAGAAAACTTCCTAAAGACAGTGCATTTGGCTTTGCATTCTTTAGCAAATGAACTGGATATAATGTGGAACCTGGGGGACCACCAGCACTGGCCTCCTTGTGGAAAGGCCGTCAGGTGACCCCTGCACACATGGCCTTCTGTAGGTCGTGTTTGTGAGTTCTCGTACAGTGGCTTGTAATGGTGTTGCTCCCTGCGCCTTTGTCACCTTGTCAACACAGCATCCTCAGCAGTTTGTCCCCTCCCTGAAGTTGCTTCCAGGATAGAAGCAGGGACATGGGCCTTGGTTGGGGACTGGGGTGGGGAGAGAGGAGGCCTGGCTCTGTCCCCTGTCCCCCAACCTGGAGTGTGTGACTTCTCCTCCATGGACTCTGATCTCCTCGTCACAAAAGATGACTTTGTAAGGCTCTAAGGCTCTGTAATTCCCACGAAAGTGCTCTAAAATGATCTCCAACCAGCATTCAACCCAAACAAAAATGCCACTGTGGTTATCTGTTTAGACGCCTCTCTCGTCTAATCAAGGTGCACTCCCAAGGGCACAGACCCTCCGATCGTCATCCTCTAGGGCAGTGACTTTCAACCTGTGCGCTTGAGAGGATCTTAGGTGTACCGTGGAAAGTTTTAAAGATCATGAATGAAATTATTTTTTGAAAGAAGTCCAAAGCACAGTAAGTATATTCTTCTTTTTACTCTTTTTTTTAATCAACATAATTTAAGTGTGCCATGAGGTTAAAAAATAAATAAATAAATAAATAATAGGGTGAAAAACACTGTTCTAGGGCCTATCAAGCCGGCCTGCAGGACTGACCAGTCAGACGGAAGCACTGATCTCTCCCGCTGTTGCCTGCAGCCTGTCTCCTCAGCTGGGACGAGAGCTCCTGGGAACCAGGAACAGATCTTTTCTGCACAGAGTCTCCAGGCAGAGCTGACGCCCAGTCAGGACGCACCCGGGCAGGGTGTGGAAGCATTGAAGTACTTCCCTGGATTTGCCCCAACACCTATGCCCAGCATCTCCCCCAGGGCTTCCTCCCCCCATCCAGCCACGAAAGGCGGATGGCCTGGAGTGGCAGGGCCACCCAAACTCTGCTCTGGCACTATGGCTGGTGTCATTCTGGCTGGTCAGTGTCCTTGCTATACTCTGGTTAAATGTCCGAGGGAGGAGGGGCAGCCGATTTCTGGTGAGCTACCTGTCACCTGAGAGTTGATCTAAATGGACTCTCGTATCCCAATGGACTGAGAGTGCTCTTAGCCAGGAAGAGGGCAGTGTCTGCTGCTGACCCCTAGGAGACACACGTACAGATCTCTAGCTGGACAGCATAAGGACCCCCAAGGACACCTGCAGGCAAAGAAAGGGGCTCTGTGACTTACTAACCAGATGGCCACACCTCTCTGAGCCATGTCCTCTTCTGTACGCGGGAGGGAGTTAGACCTACCTTCTGGCTTCTGCGAGGACTTGTGAGTCTAACACAGGCTCTGTTGTGTCGCCTACAGTGGGTCTTTCCCTTCTGGTGGAATCTTACTTTGCTAAATCAGGACTCTAGAAATGGCCGAGTGGTTCCATAGGTTCAGTCTGTGCAGAGGGATCAAGGTGTACACTTCCGTACGTGCTGTTCTGCAAGTATGGGAGATGACAATAAAATGCTAAAATATCAAATATGTGTGTAGGTGTCAAAAATATGACAGTTTACGATGCTTAAAAAAAATGGCTGCGCTAACTCTAGGATTTGAGTTCTAGAGCAAATTCCTTAGGTCTCTTTCAATCCTGAATTTCCTGTCAGCAGGGGGGATAGGAAGATATAAAAACAGTCCTTGTTACACTTTTCCCTCTGAAGCTAAGTGTTTAACTGGTGCATCTCAGCAGAGTTAGATAAGTCTGGGTAGGTAGGATTAGCAGAGACACAGTGGTTAGTCAAGCCAGGAGGTCCTGCCACAAGCCCTGGGCGGAAACACCTGCAGATTAAACCCCGAGTCAGATGGGGTTAATTACAGAGACTGATTCAGGCTCAAAAGGAGAGGGGAGAGTGATGTGGTCCTCACCACACACTCGGAGGTGCACCTTGGCTAATTGGATCCGACAATTGATCATTTTATCTCTGATACAGGAAGTGCTATGATATTGATGTTCAAGATTCAAAGAAGTGTGTTTAGGACAAAAGTGAAATAGACAGCTGCAATTCAAACCACAGTGGCATTTCTAGTGTCCTCTGCCTTCTTGGACAGGGAGGGGTGGAGTGAAGAGATGGTTTTAGGCCTTTACAGTTTTAAAGGACAAGGGGCTGGATGCCTGTCCACTTCATATCTGCTTCTTCCCACTTCAGGAGTGTTCATGTTCTTCCCACACTGGCCAGTCCAGCCAGGGCACCTGGGCCTAGAGCTTGGTGATGTAACATTTCTTGAAGTAGATCTACTCAGGTAACCGTAACATTTCTTAAAAGGAGGGTATGGGCCCAGTGCAATGGCTCACACCTTCAATCTCTGGGAGGCTGAGGCCAGACTGTTTGAGGTCAGGAATGCAAGACCAGCCTGAGCAAGAGCAAGACCATGTCACTACAAAAATTAGAAAAATTAGCCAGACACGATGGTGTGTGGCCATAGTCCCAGCTACATGGGAGACTGTATCAGGAAAATGATTTGAGCCCAGGAGTTTGAGGTTTCAGCGAGCTATGATGCTGCCACTATTCTCTAGCTTGGAGGGCCAGAGTGAAACCCTGACTCAAAAAACAAACAAAAGCCAGGTGTGGTGGCTCATGCCTGTAATCCCAGAACTGTGGGAGGCTCAGGAGTTCAAGACTCGCCTGAGCGAGAGTGAGACCAAGACCCTGACTCATGAAAAAAATGGAAAAACCCAGCTGGGCACCGTAGCAAGCACCTGTAATCCCAGCAGCTTCCAGGGGCTGAGGCAGCGGGATGCCCACAGCCCGAGTCTGAGGTTGCAGTGAGCTACGATGCCACTGCACTCTGCTCAGGGGCATAGGGTGGGACTGTGTCTCAACCGGAACAACAAAAACAAAAAATCCAAGGAGGGTGTGTACCTTTTTGCGTCTCTTTACTTCCTTCTTGGTAGTTGGAATGTAGATGTAATGGCTGGAACCTAAACAGACATTTTGGGTTGTGAAGTAACCTTAAGAATGAAGCCATCTTTAGAAAAGGAATAAGACCAAAAGATATTTTGTGTTCCTGATCTCCTAGAGCTGCCATTCTGGCCTCGTCCACTTACATTTTGAAATTACTATTGAAATAAATAGCCTTGTTTAAATCATTTGTTATTTTGGATTCTCTGGTAATTATAGACAAATCTCATACTAAACAACACACCATTTTGTAAAGAGGCAAATCCAGTCTCCTCCAAGAAATATACCCAGAGGTCCCCAGTCAGAATCAACCTTTCCTTCTTCCACGCTGCCATTACAACGTTGGTCAGGATGGACTGTAAGGAACAGATAGTGTGTTTCTGCCCACAAAGCCCTTTCGTATGCATTATTTTGTTTGTCTTCATGGTCTGGGCAGGACAAGCCTAGGTAGGTGTGATGGCCAGCATACAATAAAGGTAGGCTTCAATTGCCAAGTCAGGAAGTGGCAGCTCCCAGCGGGAACTGGTTTTCTGGTCCGGCAGCGTGGCTGTGAATCATGAATGCCCGTGTCCATCTCCCTTCCCACCCAGTGCAGCAGGGACTGAATTAGCTCTGATTCCCTCCAGGGCTGACAGCCCCACCCACAGCAGGTGCTCTGTAAATCTGCGCTGAATCGATTTGCTATAAATGCAGTAAGTTCTCCTCCATCTGAGGATATTGATTTCCTCTAAGTTGCACGTTTCTGTTTGACATTCTCGAAGAAAGGGAGAAAAATTGTAAAGAGAGACAAGAGCTTGGTCCTTTCAGGGGAATTCTTGGCTTGCTGGGGGCCAGATAGCCATGGCAGGGCACTATAGGAAGGGGCCTGCTCTGGAGGCCTCAGAGATTCTGCAGCGTTGGGACACCAGAGGCTGATGCTGCAGGAGGGAAGTGTGAAAAGAAACCTAAAGCCAGGAGGAGCTTCTGAAGCTGGCTCACAGGTCCAGAGGATTCCTGCTGGCGGATCGACGAAGATTGCGCCTGTGGCTCAAAGGAGAGGTCACTGGCCCCATATGCCAGAGGTGGCGGGTTCAAACCCAGCCCCGGCCAAAAACTGCAAAAAAAAAAAAAAAGATTGCCAGCTAGGCCCCACCAGCGGGGGTGAGGGGACATGAGGAGCTTCAGGAAGGCAAAGAAAGGAACCGGATTATTTTTTATAATTGTATTTTTTTATTTCAAATTAATATGAGGGCACAAATTTTTAATTTTTTTAGAGGGTACAAATTTTTAATTACATTATTCTCATTTACAAGGTAAATTTTAGTTGTACAAGAACCCCTCACCCAGGTGTGAGCTGTACACCCTCAGAGTGTGCACATTAGTTGAGATGGCGCCAAATGCCCTCCCTCCTTCCCCAATCATCCTTCCCCCTCCCCTACCCCTCCCACTTTCCCCTTACTAGACTATATTTGTGTTTTATTGTTCATTTGAGTGTGTAATTGTTTATATGTTGGTTTATAGCCAGATTGTTTTGCAAATATGGCTCCATTAAACCCCACAGCTTTCCCCTGGGTTGGACGGGTAGGCAATTTTATTTTTTGATGGAGATAGAGAACTGAGGAAGGAAAATTAGGATGAATTCTTGCCTCTCCAGCTAAGAGAAAAAAATCACTGGCCCAGATTTGCAATGTCCCTGTGGGAGGACAAGGACCTGATGAATTTACCTCAGGAGGGAAATAACTGTCCTCATCCCCCATGTTCAACCTACAGCTCTTCACTAGGTTCAAGGCCACCAAGTTTGAGCCACAGAACAATTCAAGGACAAAAGTAGGCACCACCCTTTCAGCAGTTGAGGAATGTGAGCCCCAGAGAAAGGAGCTGACTTGCCCAAGATCACATCGCACCAGAGCCAGAGGCTGATGTCCCTCCTCCTACTGCCTGCAGCAACTTCGGGGGCATCTTGCTGTGAACCTGGGGAGAGAGGCTGACCATCTGCCCCCCCCAGCCTGTCAACCCCTCGTGCTGCCGGCCACTGTGCCCAGAATGGGACTACAGAGGAGAGGAGAGGGCAGTGACTGACTGAGCCCAAGCTGGCCATCTGGGAGTCTGGGCCCCACACGTAACTTCAGGCCACAGACTACCAGAGCCAGAAGGATCAAGCAGGCAGTGAGGACAATGAGGGCACTCACCCAAGGTCACATAGCTAGGGTGGTGGCAAAACTAGAGCTGTAATCCTTTCGTGTTAGCCATGGAGGAGGAGGATCACCTGCCCCAGGCGCCTGAGTCCATGCGCAGGTGTAACCTGAGAATTCCAACCCTCTGGTGGTGTCCTCTGTTGATCAGGGCTCACTCAGGGGACTGGCTTCTCTAGAGAGACCACACTGCTCTTGGCTAACAAAGCACCCTCCCCCACCCCAGAAAGTCCTGATTGTCTTTTTTAAGACCCTATTCCGATAAACTTCTAAGGAGCTACCATTCATGCCCGCCCCTCCCCCCGCATGCCTGTGCCCCCCAACACCTGCATCACCTGTGTCACCTCTCATGGCACTCTCCGTGCAGTCATGACCATGTCCAGCCTCTCCAGTCTTCCCACAGCAAGACTTCCAGCACACAACACATGCCTAGGCCTCCAGGCTGCTGGGGTTTGGGGGAGAGAAATCGAAGGGGCTTCCTGGTGGAACGAGGCAACTGTGGCTCTGAGAAGCTGGGCTGGAGGACTCAGTTGGTGCTGAGCGCCTGTGGTCACATGCTCTAGGCCTTAGGTGGCAGTCCCTGAACGGCCATCCTATGGATGGCAGGTCCTGCTCCTCGCCAGGCCTACCCATGAGGGCTCTGCTGAGCAGAGGGGAAAGGTCCCTGCAACGACTCCTGGGTCAGCCTTCCAGTGATTGTAGCTAGGGAAAAGTGGGATATGGCTCAGGTGCCCCAAGAAAGGCCATTACAAGGGAAAGGTGCCAAGCCATGTCCCATCGTTATACCTGAAGCGAGTGGAATAGAGAAACTTTCCGGAACACTGAGTACAAATTAAGCAGGGTCCTTTACTGACGAGCCAGGCTGACAGCGGGCTCACACCTCAAAGTGTCTCAACCCCTAGGAGCAGGGGTGGGAGCCTTTTATAAGGGGCTTTCAGTAGGGGGTGGGGGGAGTCCTTAATGCGAGACGAGTTTGACAAGAATCAACACCTGGTAAGGGGAGTCCTTACAATGCGAAGCTGGGGGTTTGCAGTTATTATTAGACTCTTTCAGCTGAGCTTCCTGTCTTAACGGGGGAGTGTTGAAAGCCTCCAGCAAGATGGAGTTGGGGCATAACACCATCACCCCCAGATGGCCCCAAGAGGCTCTGGCTGGGGTGATCTACTCCAAGTCTGCCCTGAGGGTGAGCTCAGCCCCAGCAGCCACCATGTCATTCTGGCCACACTCTGCCAGGGCACTGAGCTGGGAACACCCTTCCCAAAACCCACAGTCTCTCTGGCCACCCACCTGCCTATCCTTCTTGACAAATCTATGTATATTCCTTAAATAAAGAGCAAGATGAAGCCAACCATGAGTGATCCTAAAACTAATGAGAATCATAAGCCAAAGGGCTCATTTCCCCCACCATGTGTCTTAAGTCACTTTCCAGATGAGGAGTAGCTGGACAGCCACTCAGCTACAGGGGACCGAGAGAGCAAAGGCCATGGGGGACACCCATGTGGGCCCTGGCCTCTTCCATGGCCCACCTCTCAGTCCTTCTCTGCACTCCCAGACCTTTCTGGATGTGAGTTCTGAGGGATGTGACAATGCTTGGAACACTGGGCCACCACAGACATGAAACACATTGTTCATTACTTTTTTAGTAACTTCAGCTACAACTTTCTCAAAGACAGCTCCCAGGACTACAGCATCTAGGGGACATTATTCCTGAGATTTATGCTCAGCAGGACTATTTCTGTTGCAGCAGGACTGTGGCAATGGCATCCTCACCCTGGCGCCTGCAGCCAGAGGGGCTGTCTAGAACACTGATGGGGTCTCCTCTCCTCTGCTCCAAACCCTTCTGTGGCTCCCCAGCACCCAGAGCAATGATTCTCAAATACACCGACTGCCCAACAGAATCACCTGGGAGATTTCAAAATATGTCCACACTCAGGCTCCACTCAGACCAGAAAACCCAGAATTTGGGGAACAAGCATGATCATTTTTAAACGTCCCTCACTAATTCAAATATTCTGCCTGGGTTTGGAGCCACAGGTCTGAAGATTAAAGTTTAGAGACAGAAAGCTACTGTTTAAAGTGGAATGCCAGCTGATAGGTACAGAAGGAAGTAGGGATGCAGGCAGGTGAACAGATGCTGAAAGCACTGGGTGAGAGTTTGGTAGGGATGGGGTATTCACACAATCTCCAAGTATCACCCCACAGCTTAACTGTAATGTATAAGGGATAAAGGATGCCTGTACGTTAGAGACTTGTGCCTAATCTACCTTACCTAAGCCAGGAAACACAATATTACCAGTAGTGGGCCCATTTCGTGTTACCTGCTCCCGGTGCAAGGGGGTAGAGGGTGGAGACACCACCTTGCAGGTTCATGTTAAATCTCATCTGAAGAATCCAGCTGGTGGCCATCCCATAAAAGAGCTGGCCTGGGAAGTGGCCTGTGAGGGAGGGGGCTTGTTTGCAGAGCGGACCTCATGCCAGCGCCCAGGAGAGAAGTCCTGGGAACCTGCGGAAGTCTTGGGGACAATACTGGAGCTCACAGAGTGGGGAGCAGGAGACACAGGTCAGTTCATTCAAATCTGAAAAGACAGCGCTTCACTGATCTCAGAGTTATAACTGTTATTATTAATAGTATCTGGTGTTATTATTATTATTCCAGAGATGCCTTGTCTTCCTCAAAAAGTATGTCTAGGGCCTGCCTAGGGTGATTGTGTGCTGCAGTTGTCTGCTTACAGCTCTGTCCTGCCTGCCCCCGGCCTTTGAAGCAAGCAGAGCCACAGGGGCAGCCGTGGGCTCCAGGTTGCCCACCACACAGCTGCCCCCACCAAGCCAGAGCCACGCCGGGCCCTGTTCTTCCTCCCACCCTGGCCCTGCTATAGGCTCTGCTGAGGAAGATAGAATGGTACCCAAACTTTCCGAAGTCACCCTTTGTCCCATCCCTATCCTTCTCTCCCACCCCCAATTCTGATGCCCAAGATTTGGGGAGAGGAAAACCTGACGTGCTCCCATTCAAGCGTCCCAGATTCACTTTCTGTGCACACCTCCTCTGCATGGAAGCTCTATCGGAACTAGGGAGAGTTTCCTTTCATG
Source organism: Perodicticus potto (assembly GCA_963574655.1). Lineage (NCBI taxonomy): Eukaryota > Metazoa > Chordata > Mammalia > Primates > Lorisidae > Perodicticus > Perodicticus potto. The sequence goes on from CAUYRH010070242.1 coordinate 16,400, forward strand.
GGCGAGGACGTACTAAGGATAATGTAACATGTAATGTCCATGTAACATTCAAGGACAAAGGTTCAGGGAAAGGCATGATGACCTAGCAGCCCCACGGAGACTGACTCCACAGCAGCCTTCACAGTGTCACTGTGCGGGGTTTGGGGGGGGGATCAGGGCTGGGTTGTGGAAGATGCAGGGCTGTGGATGCCACTCTGGAGAGGCAGCAGCCTGCCTGGTACAGAGAGCACGGGGCAGGAGTCAGGAAGCTTGGGCTCCAGTCCCAGCTTAGCCACTGGCTCGCAGAGGGCCCCCGGGTGGGTCGCCTCTTTCCTCTGTGTTCTCTGTCAGTGAGGCAAGCAGGTTGGGACAGCAGGATGTTACCTGCAGGTCCCTCTGATTTTAAATTCTGTAATTCTGCAATGCTGTGCCCATCCCTATGATCCCTTAGCCACACTCTCCTGCAAGCGTGGAAGGCACCCAGCCACCCACAGAAAGCCAGGCCACCTTGCTCTCACCTGGAAGGCCGGGCCCCTGTGACTCCAAAAGCACCAATAGGCCATGTATATCTTCACCTTCTGGGTGGGGTGGGACCTTGCATGACACAGAAACCCCTCCTCACCCACCTGCTTCCCCAAGCCTCTCCAGAAGCAGAAGCTTCCCCTATTTTTACTGCAGTGAGTGGAGCAAGCTCAGCTGCTCCCAAGAAGCAGGGGAAGGAGACAGGTGGGGAGGCTCCTTCTGTTATGCTTTGCCCACTGCGTGTGCTCAGACCGACCAAGTGAGTCTCAGACACAGTCACGCACCTGCCCAGCCCAGCCTCCTCCACTTCATAACGGAGGAGCTTCACATCATTCCATCCTTGTCATTTTGTCCCCACTGCTGGGGCTAGACATCAGCCAGCCTGGGTACTTGACATTCTAGCTTCTGACATATTGTGTGACCTAGACAGATCCTTCCCCAGAGAGCCTCATTTCCCTCCATCTGCAGAATGTGAGGGGATTAGACTAAAACAGACTTTCTGTGACCCCAGGACCAGCAGCATCCACTTTCTTTCTTTCTTTTTTTTTTTTTTTCCCAGTAACACTTTTTATTTTCTGATTCTTCCAACCCATGTTGTATCACATTGCAACTGCTCCGGGGTTTGTTTTAGTCTTGTTACTTTCTATCATATTAATACTACATGCTTGTTTAATATGTATTCATTTTATCTCTTTATCTGAATTTTTAAAGATTTGGTGTAATCATTCATAGGAAAACAGTTATTAAGCAATGAATTAAATGAAATAACATTCAAACTATCATAAACTCATAGACCACAATGATTTTACAAGACAAGCAATTCCAGAAACCTTATAAACAATAAAAAGGAAGAAATATTTCAATATCATTCTACTTGATCTAGATACACTTGATCTAGGTGTATCCAGATAAACTTAAACATTTATAATATATTTGTATATATTTTATGGTAGCAAATGATAAAATAGACTAATACTTACATTGTGCATACTAAAATCTATATACATTTTACACACTCATGACATGCTGAACTTTTGATTTTTTTTCGAGATTTCTAGCCACACGGATTGTCTGTGAGTTCTTCTAAACTGCTATAAATTTCTAACACTTTTCCAATATATGTGTTTAAAAATTTTTACATTTAAGTGTACTTTCCACATTTCAAACCCACATTGTTCAAGGGTTAATTATGTGTGTGTTGACATATACACACACACAAATTCAGAGATACAACAATACACACAGAAGCACATGTGTATATGTGTGCACATATATGAGATCTGTATGGAAAATATGCAGCTACTGTTAATATAACAAGAATGTTTTATGTGACATTAATGTCTGGATGCTTTCCAGACATACTTCATATATCAATTTTTTTTGGTGTGTATATGCACACATACAAGATACCAACTGTATATGTGCAAACACACAAATATATATGTGTGTGTATATGTGTATATCAGCATATATTTATAATGCTTTTAGATATATACCTATGAGTAGAATTGTTGAGTCATATTGTATTTGTAAAGTACAAATTTAACTTTGTAAAAAATTGTCAAATTATTTTAAGAAGGGGCTATACTTTCTTAGAATTCAACAAACGTTATATGAGGGATGCAAATTTTTACATCCTTGCTCACTCTTTTTATCCAAATTATTGATTATAGTCATTTTAATTGGTATGAAATTAAATCTAATTGTGGGTTTAATTGGCATTTCTTTAATGACTTGTGATGTTGAGCATGTTCTCATGTGTTTGTTGCTCATTTTCACATCTTATTGGAAAAAAATTTCCATTCAAGTTCTGTGCCCACTTTTAAATTGGGTTATTTGTTTCTTGGTTATTAAACTTTAAATGTTCCTTGTAAATTTTGTATATTAGACTCTTATCAGATACACAAATAGCAAATATTTTCTTCCTTTCTCTGTTTTTTTTACAAGTTTTTCCAATTTATGCCTTTCAACATTGTCCTACTTATTCAATATTTTTTCTGCTATTCCCTTGCATGTTCATGAAAAGTTAAAATTAGCTTGTCAATTTATAAGAACAAAAAAATGTTCATCTGGGTTTTCATAGACATTGTGTTAAATCTAAAGATCAATATAGACAGAATTGTCATTTTAACAATGTCATATCTTCTTTTTTTTTTTTGAGACAGAGCCTCAAGCTGTCACCCTCGGTAGAGTGCTGTGGCATCATAGCTCACAGCAACCTCCAATTCCTAGGCTCGAGCAATTCTCTTGCCTCCGCCTCCCAAGTAACTGGGACTACAGGTGCCCGCCACAACGCCCGGCCCTTTTTTTTTTTTTTTTTTTGGTTGCAGCCGTCATTGTTGTTTGGCAGACCCAGGCTGGATTCGAACCCACCAGCTCAGGTGTACGTGGTTGGCGCCTTAGCCCGTTGAGCCACAGGCGCCAAGCCAACAATGTCATATCTTCTAATGATTGGGCATGGTATTTCCTTCTACTTAACACTTCTTTCATGTCTTTCCATGACATTTTGTAGTTTTCCTTACACAATACACATCTTGCACCTTTTTATCTCTATGCAATTCATCTTTTTTTGTTACTGTAAATAGAATGATTTATTAATTTTAGAAATTTCATTGCTAGTATATAGAATTATAATTGATTTTTGCATACTGATCTTATATCCTGCAATCTTTCTGAACTAATTTATTAGTTCTACATTTATTGTGTGTATTTTTTAGACCATTTCACATCCACTAGAAATAGTTTTATTTCTTCCTTTCTAATATCAAGATCTTCTTTTTTTTCTTTCATAATTGCCGTGAGTGTAATCTCCAATAAAATATTAAATATAAATAGCAACAGTGGTGAGTTGTGGTGGCTCACATTTGTAATTCTGACAATCTGGGAGGCTAAGGCAGGTGGCTTTCTTGAGCTCAGGAGTTCAAGACGACCTTGAGCAAGAGTGAGCCCTATTTCTACTAAAAAAAAAAAAGAAAGAAAGAAAGAAAGAAAAATTAGCTGGGCATGGTGGGACCTGCCTATAGTCTCCGCTACTAAGGAAGCTGAGGCAGGAGGATCACTTGAGCCCAAGAGTTTGAGGTCACTGTAAGCTGTGATGACAACAGGGCATTCTAACTAAGATGACAGAGTAATACTCTTTTTTTAAAAAGGGGCAGGGAATAGCAAGAGTGGCCATCCTACTGTTGTTCTGAAGTTTAACGAGAAAACATTTAGTCTGTCACCATTAAATATGTCGTTAACTGTAGGCAGATAAAGTAGTTTCTATTCATGTACTGATATGATTACATTTTTCCCTAATATATTAGTAAGATGTATTTCATTAACAAATTCTCTCTGTTGAAATACATCATATACTTGGAATAAACCCTATTTAGATGTGGGCTGTGTTTCATTAATATACAATAGAACCTCTGTAACCTGACCACCCAAGGTACCATAACAGACTGGTCAACATAAGGTACTAGGCCTACTATACTGATACGTACATGTGGTATATGGTCTGGTCTATGAAAATTAGGCCAAATGAAGGAGGTGGTCAATGTAGGAAGGTGGTCAACTATGGAGATTCTACTATAGTATTTTGTTTAATTTACCATATTTTATTTGATATGCAGGTGAAATATAGTGGAATGAGCACTGAACAAAGAGTGGACAGATTATTTTGACTAGACTACCTGATTTGAGATCTGGTTCTTTTTCAAGTTAAATGGGATCATAAACAAAGAACTTTAATCTCTTTCTAACTCAGGATTCTTCTCTACAAAAAGTGAAATAATCACATGATACTCTTTGTAGGTTTTCCTTTCTTTCTTTCTTTTTTCTTTTTTTTTTTTTTTGAGATAGAGCCTCAAGCTGTCGCCCTGAGTAGAGTGCTGTGGCATCACAGCTCACAGCAACCTCCAACTCCTGGGCTCAAGCGAGTCTCCTGCCTCCTCCACCCAAGTAGCTGGGACCACAGGCGCCTGCCACAATACCTGGCTATTTTTTGGTTGCAGTTGTCATTGTTGCTTATCAGACCCAGGCTGGGTTCAAACACCACCTTAGGTGGAGCCCTTGCCTACTGAACTATGGGCACTGCCCACTCTTTGTAGATTTTGGAGGATTAAATAAGTTAATATAGATAAAGTGATATAAATGTTTGATAATATTATAATTCATTTATTTTCAAAAAGGTTGGTGTAAAGTTTATGTTTGTGTTGTATTCTTATTCTGTCTGGTTTCAATATTAGTCTACCTTAATACGTTTGCTAGTTGTTTTCCTTCATTTATTAAATAAACATTATTTGATTTTCTGAAAAAATTCTTATAATACAGAAAATATTACTAATATTTGCTTATAAAACTTTCCTGAACTTATAATATTTTGTGGCGATTCTTTTGCTAGCTTATTTTCTTTAATGGTTTTAGAAATACAGCATTTTGATTTTATCCTTTTTGTTGACAGGTAGAAACTGTCAAAAAAGGTCTATTTTTTTCTAATGTAATTATTTGAAGTTATTCATAATTTCATCTTTTGGTTTATTTTGTATTAATTTATGTTAATTGATGAATAGTAATTTAGCATATTTATGGAGTACAGTGTGATGTTTTGTCTACATATAAATAGTAGAAACTTTGTTAAAGAAATTGAAGAAAACACAAATAAATGGAAGATATTCCAAGTTCATGAACTGCAATAATTAACATTATGATAATAACATGTCCCTATTACTCAAGGTGATCAACAGATTCAATGCAATCCCAATCAAAATTCCAAGGTGGTTTCCTCAAAGAAATAGAAAAAATTCTTATTGATTTCTAAATTTTGATTATATATAATTATTTTCACTTTCTTCATACCAAATATTATTTGGCAATGTCTTTATCCTTTTTTCTTTTTTTTTTGAGACAGAGCCTCAAGCTGTCACCCGGGGCAGAGTGCCATGGCATCACAGCTCACAGCAACCTCCAATTCCTGGGCTCAAGCGAGTCTCCTGCCTCCGCCTCCCAAGTAGCTGGGACTACAGGCGCCCGCTACAATGCCTGGCCATTTCTTGGTTGCAGCCGTCATTGTTGTTTGGCGGGCCCGGGCTGGATTTGAACCTGCCAGCTCAGGTGTACGTGGCTGGTGCCTTAGCCCGTTGAGCCACAGGCACCGAGGCTTTATCCTTTTTTCTTAATCACTTCTGATAGCTTTGCCTGTGTTCATGAGCTCAGCCGTCCTGCTGGCTTTCATCTCAGTGAAGATTTGTGTTTATGTTGTTTATATTTATATTTGTATTTGTGTACATGGGGTCTGTTTGTGAGAATGTGTGTAACTTCTATTGTGTTGCTAAAGTTTAAACTCATTTGAAAATAACTAGAAGAGAAGATTTTGAACGTTCTTCCCAGGAAGATGTGACAAATACACAAGGTGATGGGTACGCTGAACACTCTGGTTTGATTTTTGCGCAATGTACACATGTATTAAAACATCACATTGTATCTTGTACACACATATAATTATTATATGTCAATTAAGAGAAAATAAAAGACAAATATACTTATTACAAAGTAAACTTACTGTTCCCCACTAACTGTAAGTTCATATTTTCTCGTGAAACAGCATAACACTTTAAAAACATTATGCACTGTGTGACTCCACTTTTGTAACATTAGTAGTGTTGTTTATGTGCATGGAGTAAATCTTGATTTAAGCACACCAAAACATTAGTAATCATTTCCTCCATGTGGTTTAATTAGAGGTTATTTTATTTACCTTATCTCCAAATTTATATTTCTCTGGAACAACCAACCATGTGTTACTGATTTCTACTTTAACAGAAAAATAAATGAAAAGTCTTTGCATTTTACAGAATTTCATTTTTCTGAAATTGTTCCTTCTAATCGTATCAATCATTATCTCAAAATCCTTCAATGATTTTCCCTTGCCTGCAGGTTAGAGTTTAAATTCTTTACATAATAATGAAAGTCCTCTGTCAGCTGGCACCAGCTACATTTCCAGGCTTATACCCTAATTCTTACTCGCAAAACATCAGTTCCAACCAAATGGTTTCACCACCTGTTCCCACAAACTTCCCATTCTCTTCTTCTTACTTTTTATTTAGTTCTGTTTAATTATTCAAGTATCAGTATGTCTCTGATTCTTTTCCACCTATGCAAATCATAGCTATTTTTCAAAATGTGATTACTCCTTTTTCCTTATCCATAAAGCCTTTTGAGTACAATGATAATAATAGGAATAATAATAACAATAATGATAATAATACCACCAGCCTAGTGGGAGCTTTTCTTCCTTGAATATAAGTATTCTGACCTGTCTGGTATAAGACTGCCTGTATTCAGAGGAAGGAGGACTTTCACAAAAAAGTATTTCTTTCTATCAAGAAGAGAGATTATTTTGTAACCATAATTTGCCCAGAAAGAGCATCCTTGGTACTCTACACAATGCTCTGTATCAATTAATAATTTTACAGTTCCTCATAATTAGCATTTTAAAAGTTTATATGCCTGCCAGGCATGATAGCTCAAGCCTATAATTCTAACACTCTGGGAGGCCAAGTTCCCTTGAGCTCTGAAGTTAAATACCAGCCTGAGCAAGAGTGAGAACCCTTCTCTACTAAAAGTACAAAAAATTAGCTGGGCATGGTGGCACCCGTGGTCTTAGCTACCCCAAAGGCTAAGACAGGAAGATAACTCGAGCTCAGGAGTTTGAGGTTGCTGTGAGCTGGGCTAACACCATAGCACTCTAGTCTAGGCAAGAGAGTGAGACTCTGTCTCAGAAAAAATAACGAAAAGTAATAAAAGACTTTATATGTGTTTCTAGCATATAACAGACTATGAATTATGTTCTGTAATTTTTGTATTTATCAGATTACCCAGGATAATGCTACTTAAGTATTTTTATGAATAAATATGCACCATTCAGATGTTTCACAGCAGAAAGATCTCAGATTTCACAGGCTTCCCTCAGATAGATTCTTACATTTAAGGAAATTTGCAGCTACAGAGAATTGGCCGCAAAACTTTTCAAAGATCATAAAAATGTTTAGAAGATAGAGGAGACATTCCATTCCTAATAGACACAGACTTTTACTCTTACTTACACCTAGTATTTCCTATATTCTTTTTTAAAGTTAAAATATAAACATTTTGTCTGAGCAATAACAAGAACAAATACTACTTAATGACTATTTTACAAGTTTCATTTACGTTATCACTGGATACTAAGTCTATTCTTTCTTTTTCCTTTCTGATGTTTGGAATAGTATCTGTCCAATAAATATTTCTTAAATGGCTGAAACAAATGCAATATTAATCATCACTGTGTCTACAAGTCAGACAGCATCGACTTTTTCATATTGATGAACAGACTGAGATCAGACAGTTCATGATCAGAGTCATAGGCCAAAGGTAGAATGTTCTGTTTATTACAACTTTCCTCCTAAAAGAGGGAGTGGAAGAAGCAGATTTCCTACAGAAGTTAGATAACAAGGAGTATACTAAGTTATAAAAGCTATTTAATTACATTATCTTCAGCATAGACAATGTTATTTAAAATCAAATAACTTATTTTCCTGTAAATCAGAAATATTTTTCAGGTAGAAGCTATGTGCTCTGAAGCTATTTGACTGATAAATACATATTGCGTTAATAGTTTTGGAGGGAAGGGGCTGGAGTAAGTGATGTGGTACCCTGAAAAATAGCAATAACTAAAAATATCCTTGACTTCTTTCAGTCAGTCTTGTCAGAAGTAGCCATTTTGAAAGTCTTGCCTATAGTATGTGAGTTGTGGAGATGTCATCAAGTTGCTATGGATGATTATGGTAGTTGTAAAAGAACAGAGGTTGGAAGAGTTGTCCCCCAAGATGTGATGCGTGGTGATGCTCCACCTCCGTACTGCTACCAGAGCCGTGTGCACGGCCTCTCACTGGGATTACTAAACATACTCTCTGCTCCCAAGATCCTGTTGGGCAGTTCTACTTTTTACACTATAAAACTTGTGACTTCTAGTTTTTCTCCTTTGGCATTAGCTTCAGTGAAATTCTGAACTACACTACGATCCCAGCCCCCCCAATCATTCTATGTGCTCACTTTAACTTGTGGTTTCATCTTAATGTCTGTGGTTTCACCGTGACTGGTTAAAAATGTATTTTACTATTATTCATTATTGTTAAAAGTTATTTTATTATAATTATCCATATTTTGGGTAATTACCCAAAAGTCTTTGGAAGAAACTGGGGCAGACAATAAGAAAAAAAGAGCTATAGGCTCAGCCCCTGTAGCACCAAGCCACATGCACCAAGGTTGGTGGGTTAGAGCCCCACCCGGGGCCAGCTAAACAACAATGACAACTACTACAAAAAAATAGCCAGGTGTTGTGTTGGGTGCCTGTAATCCCAGCTACTCGGGAGGCTGAGTCAAGAGAATTGCCTAAGCCCAAGGGTTGGAGGTTGCTGTGAGCTGTGACACCACAGCACTTACCCAGGGCGACAGAATGAGACTCTGTCTCAAAAAAAAAAAAAAAAAAAAAATTCTAAAACACAAGCTATAAAGCTCAAAGTAAAATGAGAAAATGTTACAGCTCATTTTCTAGATGAAGACCATGAAATGCTGAGATGTAGAGACTTTCCAAAAGATGGAATTATTCGGAAGCCACTGCTGCATGTTTTTTCATGTTTCAATTTAGTTTTCCTTTTTTCATACAAACTCACATGTGAGGTGAAAGTCAGCCTGGCACAGCCTGCTTCCCCTGTCCCTTCAGGCAGCACCTTCCCCTTCCTGTAGGCAGGGTTGGGCTGTTTTGATGTTCTCCATTCACCGGAATATTTGGAAGAGCAGGACTCTTGGGATCAGACCCAAGACCTGAACTGGTATCTCATTATCAAAAGCCACCAGGATAAGAGAAGAAGACTGCAGATCTGGCTTAGACTTTACCTCCAAACACACAGGATTTTCCCAGGTAGAAGACATGTTGAATTAGTTTGTGCTTGGCTTTTCATTTTTGGAATTATCAACTGGGAATCTTAAAACAAGCTGAATACACCATATGTAATCTTTCATTGAAGGCCTTTTCTTCTTCTTTTTTTTTATTAAATCATAACTGTGTACATTAATGCAATCATGGGATACAAAGTGCTGGCTTCATATACAATCAGAAATACTTTCATCCAACTGTTCGACACAACCTTCATGGGATTTTCTTGGTTATTGTATGAAAACGTTTGTATTCTGCACTTAGTAAGTTTCACCTGTACCCTTCTAAGATGCACCATAAGTGTGATCCCATCATTTACCCTCTCTCCACCCATTCTCCTCCCTCCCCTCTCCTCCCTTACCCCTTTTCCCATATTCTTGTACTATAATATTAGCCTTCATGTGAAAGCTATAAATTAGCTTCATAGTAGGGCTGAGTACATTGGATATTTTTTACACATTCTTCTTAGCAAAGTATCTCAAGAATGCAGGCCTTTTCTTGAGTGGTATTGATAAGAATGTTTGGGACCGTGTTTACTTAATGGGAGATATTATCCCACAATACCATAATCATGCCTAGGTTGCCAAAATGGCCTTGGTTGACCAATGTCAGAAAAAAACAAAAAATGGCACCTGAGTCAAGGCAGTGTCAGAAACTGTGCCAAGAAAGGTCTGACGTTAATAAGACACAACCAGGCGCCACAAGACTAATTAGTGTGATGAGTCTTCCTGTAGAAGGAAATTCATTAGCTTCACTCCTGGGTCTTAATTTGAGAATGACCTACAGTCACCTTTCCCAAGGTGGTGTTAAGGAGATACCAAGTTAAGGACTCTTGACAGATGTGGAAAGGAAAATATTTTGTCTCTGTAGATGAATAAGTCTGTTCTTTAACTATTAAAGTTGTGTGGTTGATTTCTATTGCAGCCTTTCAGGTCTTGAATATGCTAATGAACTGTCAGTCTCAAAGGAAAAGGTATGATGGTCTGTCTTCTTTCAGCTGCTCTGTCCAAAGGTAACTGCTTCCTAAGAGTGCTCCATAGATCATGATGTGTGAAATAATAAGACATTAAAGTAAATATAACATTTCACTCATTCATATTCCAAAGAAAAAATATATGAGCATGCAGGTGGTCGTAAATACATAATTTTGTGCTTAAGGGTATGGAGTCACACAGCTTGTGTCTGTAACTGGCTCTACCATTTACTAGCTGTGTGAACTGGGGCAAATAATTTAACCGTTCTCTTACTCAGTTTTCTTATCTGTCAGATGAGAATAGAGATAAAAGCCATCCCATAGTTACAAAGACAGCTTGCCATATAAATGTATTTGGAAGGCCTTATTTAATATAGTTTCACATCCAGTTTTCCTCTTATAGGAACATGCACCTGATGTGTGCATTAATTTGGCACTGCCTGCTTTCCTTCTTCACTGCTTCCAATCGTGTTTTTAGGTGGGCCCTCCCTCTCTTCCAGCAGAAAGATCTGGGCTTCTTTTTTTTTTTTTTGAGACAGAGTTTCACTATCCCTCAGTAAATTGATCTGGCGTCACAGCTCACAGCAACCTCAAACTCTAGGGTTTAAGGGATTCTCTTGCCTCAGCCTCCCAAGTAGCTGGGACATAGGCGCCTGTCACAACACCCGGCTATTTTTTTTTGGGGGGGGTGGGTGTAGTTGTCATTGTTTGGCAGGCCCAGGCTGGGTTCGAACCCACCAGCTGCCGTGTATGTGACAGACTCCCTAGCCACTGAGCTACAGGCACCAAACCAGAATTGGGATATTTTGATGTTTCCTATTCATTTGAATATATGAGTTCAGAAGAACACATTTGGTAAAATTCACCTAGAGTTAACTAATATGTAAGTAATTTCTTCTTGAAAATAATACAAAATGTACACTGCATTAATTTAGACTAAGATTGTTTATGACATAATATATGTGTTACATTTATCATTTCTACAAATCAATACATACAATGGAGATTTTTATGTTTAAAATAAGTGCATGTTTGTTCATACTTTCATTGTTAAATTCATCAAATATATCTTATATTTTCAGTCCTGTAAAAATCTCTCCAGTATGTCCCCAAGGCTCAGAGTTCCCTCAAAAGTTGGAGAAGTCATGTGATGAGAATCTTTGTATAGTTGGTCATCACGGACTCTTCTGAGACTAATTTCGAACAAAAGTCTCTTTGGACAACTTCATCACAGCACATAGCAACAGCCAAGCCCCCATAATGTGCATAGTTCCCTACGCTTGCTCATTCTAATCCTCAGAGTCAATGACTTCACTTGTCAGATAAGGAAACTGAGGTCTGAGAAAATTCCACAGCTACCACCTCTTGGAACTTGGATCATTAGCCAGGACTGACACATAGCAAAACCTTGCATCTCCTTGCTCACCTTCCCACAAGGTGAGCCTCCAAATCAGATCCCAACAGCACCTCTCACATGGAGAGACTGGGTGGCTTGGCAACCCAGGCAGAGACAATCAAATTAAAAGCAGCAAAACACAAACAAAGAGAGTTATCCCGGTGAGCTCAAATAGTAGTTTGTGTTGTCCTCTAGATTCACGTGAAGTTTGAGAAAAATTACTAAGATTATTTTCCTTATCATTTATTTCTTTAGTGATTAGATTTATGAAAAAAATCCGTTTAACTTTTCTGCGCAAATCAATTTTATATCTTGGTTTGAACTCACCTGGATTGCTCACCTGGTTACTTTGTTTCTGAGAATTGTGCAGACATACGCACAGCACATTCGCAGGAGCAAATCAGTACTTCAGACCATACCTGGTTAATCTCCTCAGTACTCCTAGAATTTTGAAGGAAACATCTAGCTACACACACACACACACACACATACAAGCACAGGTGGATAGGAGTCAACAAAGCGATATTAGCAAAAGGGTTGTTAACTTGTCAGGTTAGCCAGCGCTTCTCTCTTCTTGATCCCTTACTTAAAACTCAGGCCTCCCAAGGTGGCTGTGAGTCCCTACATATGTGACAATGAATGAATGGAGGAAAACATCATATTTTCAATATTTATGTTACTTTTTGGTGTTCATACTATAATATTAATACGTGCTGCTTTCTTTTAGTTGTTAGACACATATGAATGAACAAAACAGGTAAAAAATGAAAAGCCCTGCATGTAAGCTTACATCTCAGTGGACAGAAGAGAGTAAATTAGTAAATTAGTAAAGCACATACCTGCCCCACACACACACACACATGGCACACCACCTTTTGTAAGGGGGCAATAAATTCCATGGAGAAAAAGAAAGCAAGGAAGAAGTTCAGCAATTATACCATAGAACAGGATGAAGTGTAATTTTCAATGATGTGGCCAGAAAAAGTCACTGAGATAAGGTATATTCTTTCCTTGTCTGTTTCTTTCTCTCTTCTTTTGCTACAGTCTCTGATTGTACGGTCCCTGGTAGGATTCAGATACAGATGCCCATAGTGGTAATCAGCTGCATAATGTAACCTTGGGTAAACTTCCTGCACTCACCTGAGCAGTTTTCTCAGTTCTTGCCTTTTCAGGAAACTTAGCAAAGACATTTGCCTTTATTACAAAACAACATGCATTAACCTTACATCTTCAGAGTTGTTTAATCAGCTATAAAAACTATCTATACACTCTCATCCAACGTCAATTATTTATTGAACACCTATAAAACATCCAGAATTATGCTAGACATGGATCCAGCAGAGAACAAAACTAAAACAACCACCACAACAAAACGCTTTGCTCTCAAGGAATTTACAGGCTGGTGGAGAACGCATGTGTTTAACAACAAATCACACAAAACAAGTAATAGCAAATGAATTAATGTTCAAAACAATGTAAGGTACTATCTACTGGTAAAATAGGGGTAATCAGTTGATTCTCTGCACAACTGGTGATTGGACCAAAAGCTGAGACAGAGCAGAGGTTATGTGGCCAGTGGTTACAGGTATAGGAAAGGAAAAGATGTTTGATTTTTTGAGATAGGGTCTCATTATGTCGCCCTTGGTAGAGTGCTTTGGCATCACATCTCACAGCAACCTCAAACTCTTGAGCTTAAGCGATTCTCTTGCCTCAGCCTCCCAAGTAGCTGGGACTACAGGTGCCCGCCACAATGCCCAGCTATTTTTTTTTTATTATAGTTGTCATTGTGTTTAGCAGGCCTAGGCCAGGTTAGTACCTGTCAGCCCCAGTGTATGTGGCTGGCACCCTAAGCACTGAGCATGGGCACCAAACCTGGGAAAGATATGTGTAGGAAGCAACAGGCAACAGACTTGGAGCCTGAAGGGCTCACTCTGCACATATCTTGGATAAACAGAACACAATATAAACTGAAGCAAAGTGTCTGGAGAACAGGTGCCAGGAGGGAGTTTTATGCTACATAAGAGTAAGGGACACTGCCAGGCAGGCCTGTTGTCCTTTGTGCTACACACACACACACACTTGCACACACGTATGCTCACACACATACATACACATGTATACACACAGAGTTGGTATTAGTTTCATTGGATTTCTTGTTATATTCACGGACAGTTTATAGCCTGTGCCAGACACGGTTCTAGGCACTGCACACCGCATATGTATTATTCATTTGATGCTCACAATAGCCTCACAAACTTTGTATCACCATTCTCATTCATTCATTCAAGGGTGAAGAGCTGAGAAGCAGCCCCATTAGTTATCTTCCTGAAATCACGGCATGCGGAGGTGACGGAGCCGACCCCAGCTGACTTCTGCACTCACTCCTCAGTGTAGGAAGGGTAGAAAGACCAGCGTGCAGACGCAGGTGCCCAGTGAGAAGCTTATTTCATCCATCCAGGGCAGAAGATATGAAAGCTTGGTCCCTATCATCAAGATGAAATGGACAGAAATGGATCAAGTGTGCTTCACACTTGGGAGTAACTTTGCTTTCTACACCTACCCCAGGATATTTAGCAGGGTCTGGAATAATTTTTGGTTGTCAGAACTTCCTGTTGGCATGGGTATGAGCTCCAAAGCGATGCAAAGCAGCTAATTACAACAAATTATTATTCAGCCCAAAGCATCAGTGGTATCAACAAACTTATCAAAGTCTAAACAACTAAGCTGATCATCATGACTATTTAGCAATGAACTTGAGAAATTTGATGGGCAAGTTCTAAGGTAGCTGCCACACTTCACAGCAGCATCTCCAGAGTGAACATTCACATGTTCCATGTCACTAACACATACGGCACACAGGGTTAGCGGTGATGTGCTGATTACCCTGCATTGATTGTTACACACTGAATATGTGTTTGGAAATATCACACCTCTCCCTATAAACTTGTGCAATTATTATATGTCAGTTAAAAATAACTTTAAAAAGATAAAAAACATTTTAAGAGAAAAGTAGAGAAAAGCTTACTTGGAATACGTGGGGTGAGAGAGCAGGAGGTGTCAAGGAGAGAGTATAACAGGAAAGACAGTGACAAGATGGTAGGGAGCCCTGGAACAGCACCAAGTTTGGGAATACACTGTCAGACTAGTCATTCAAAGGGGTGTCATGTAGCCACGTGGTTTCAGGCAGTTCCAGCACGCAAAAGGAATCCTGTGTTAGAAAAATACATTGTGAATTCTTCGCATATGGAGGCTATTTGAAACCAGGAGCATACATGCATCTTCTAGAGATTGTGCATAAAGAGGAAAAAAATAGTGGCTGAGGACAGAGCCTTGAAACATCGAATATTAATCGCCTTTTATAGACAAAAAGAGAGAGAGAAGAAGAAGAAGGGGGGGGAGGAAGAGGAGGGGGAGGAAGAAGGGGAAGAGGAGGAAGAGCAAGAAGATGAGGTCACTGAGGTGGAAATAAAGACAAAATGTCGCATTTAAGAAGCCACGGGTGGAAACGTTAGAAATGACAGGGTAGTGCTGAGTGAGATGTCAAATAAAACACAAAATTGTCTGGGGTGGGGTGGGACAGTGACAAGAACATGGACATCATTCAGCCCAAATCTAGAGCTAATTTGGACTGAGGAGAACTGTCTGGCTGGAGAGGGAGCAGGTGCACACATACACTATTTCAAAAACAATTCTACTCAATATATGCGTATTATTGAGTATTACGTAACCTACTATACTCTAGGCTCTCAACAGACTAAATGAACAATATTTATCTAAATACTAGACAGCATTTATCATTATCTTTATTTCACAGAGGTGGAGTGAAGGCCCAGTGTTCTCAAGTGGTTGGACTGAGGCCTCAGACCCCTGGCTTCCAATGCACATCATGGAAGCGCCACTGTTCACATTCTTTCCCACACTGACCACAAGTAAAAACTCTAAACTCCATGCTGTATGCTTAGGTTGAATTTAATCTTACTTATAAAATATGGATTCATCTCCCTCAGATTCAAAATTATTTTCACACACTTTCTCTCATGGTGAGGGTGGCCATGGGGTTATTAATCATTCCTACAAGAGATAAAGCTAGCTTGTAAAAACCAATCTCCATTACTCATTTGGAACCACATTGTGGACTGAGATACTGTAGGAAGGAAACAGATGGTCTGTGTTCCTGGTAAAAACACTTTGCAAGAGGTATTCCTATCTGCAGCTCACAGGTTCCGAATCCATTCCTAACAAAACCAATACTCGCAAGGTCATTGCATCCAGTTGACCTTCAATTCATTTTGCAAAGGGGAATTCAGTGCATTTACAAATGACGTTACAAGAAACATAATAAGAATAGTACGAAAACATAATGTAATTTTAAATGAGGTATTTATATTTCAGGTCTACCCATTAGTAAAAGCTAGCTAGATGAATGAAATTTGTTCTATAACCCTCCTTATTGCTATCTCTTCACCTAACTAACCCGCTCTGGTCTAAGATATACCTTCTAATTCGAAAGACTTTTTGGAAAGGCAGATCAGATTATTCTTCTGTCCTATCTAAAATCTTTAAATGATGCCCCATCACCTTCAGGCGAGTGACCTTGAGGAAGCTGCCTAAATGTTCTCTAACTAGTTGAAGATCACACATCTAATATAGTAGCTAAATTGGGAATTAACCCCAGACAGTCAAACTCATGCTCTAGCCCTTAACTGCTAAATTATAATCATTTTCTGAAGCAGGGCTAGAAAAATATCAAATCACCTTGCTTGCCTGTTTATGTGTGGCCTGCAAGCATAGAGAAGATTGCATAACAAAAATTTTCACATTTTCAAATAATTGAAAAAATAAACTAAAGAAGAATTAATATTTCATTAGGACATGGGAATCACATGAAATTCAAATGCCTATGTACATGAATAAAGTTTTGTTGGAACACAGCCATGCCCAGATGCTAATGTGCTGCCTGTGGCTGCTTCCATGGGACAACAGAGTCGAGTGGTTATGAGGGAGACTGCTCTGGCCGCCAGACCCAAATCATTTGCTATCTGGTTCTTTGTGGAGAAAATGTTCCAACACCTAACTGAAGGCTGAAGTTAGGTTAGCAACAAGCGAGTCTAAAGGCAGGGAGGTGGTAGTAGTCAACAAAAAATGGCCAAATTGCTTCATCAAGGAATTTAGATAATTTGTGATAATAAATTTTGACTTTGTACATAATCATTTCTTTGGAGTTTTAACTCTGGTAAAATGATTTGCACAAAATTTAAGAATACTTATTAATGACATTTTAACATGTCTGAAACATGTATGCCAAAAAACAGGGTGCATTTTGGGGTTTTGTATATTTTGCCTTCAAAAACATTATTCGTTCTGCCTGAAAACCTCTTCTTTTCCATTAGTGTCTCATTAATACGGTCTCTTTCTACAAAATTCATTTATGTCATTGCATTGCTGCCTCTGCAAGGTGCCTCTGACGTCTTGCGTCCTTAGTGTGAGGTGTCCCTTTTCTAGGCTCTCTGAGCTTGTGCTTCCCTGTATAATGGTGTTTTCTGATTATTTCATTGTGGTTGACTTTCATAAATGAGCTGCTTCAACATTGGATTCATTTTTATTTGTTTTTTATCTCCTGTGACTAAGAAATTGGTTAACATGCAATAGAATCTTAATAACACCAATTTGTGAATTAATATTCAAGACAGGCCACAGTCGTTGTCAACCTAGTTGGCTCCTTGTTGCACTCGGAGGCAAGGACTTAGATCCTTCTTTGATAAGAGAACAGGAGGTGTCAGAAAGTCCTAGTGACCTGCTGGCACTTTGGGTAAACTGGTAGCTTGGTGGGAAACTTACACACAGAAGTATAAGCAATCGGAGCCTTACTTACCTAAAGATAAAACAGGAAAACAAAAGTTGTTAATCATAGTGAATTTTCTCTACTCATTCACTCTCCTATAAGAGACTAGACAGATAAAAAAAATAATGTAGTCACTGAGAACTTACTCCATAGGGAATGAAGCAAACGCTAGGAAGGGAACTCAGAACACCATGGGCACCCATGACGCGTGTAATAAGTGAATTTTGTGAATGAATAGACCAATATGTCAGTAAGGGCTACTGAAGAGGTGTCATGCAGAGCAAGGGAAATTCAGGCAAAGAGCCAGAACTCTGTGAAGTTGTGTTACTCTATGTGAAATGTATAATGATGATTATTATTTTTCTTTTTTACCGACTGCTTCCTAGAAGCTAAGCATCAATCTGTTTCATATGCACCAATTCTTAAATTTTTGTGACCACCTAGCAGGCAAGTGCCTCCATCATAGCCACACCATGGATGATTTCTCATAATTCATAGCCCACGTACTTGCTACTTTCCCCCCATATCTTTTTGGCTTCTGCGTCCAATATCAAGAGCTTTTCTCTAATGCCTTACAGCCAGACTCCTGAGAGAGTCTTTCCACTTCATTTGAACTTGATGCTCTCGCAGGAGTGTCCAATCTGCAGCCCAAAGGCTGCATATGGATTGTGTGAGGACTGTTTTGTTTATCTGTCTGGTCAGAAATTGTGAAAATGATGCATGGATCTTTCGTTGTTGTTGTTCATCAGCTTGTTTAGTCGTTGTGTATTTGCTGTGTGGCCCAAGACAACTCTTCTTTTTCCACTGTGCAGCAGAGAAGGAAAAGGTTGGACACCCCTGCTGGGGGTCTGCTTTCATCAGTCTAGGGTCTTCATACAGGTTCTCTCTGTGAGTACCTGGTTATTCTAAAGACTGGCTGGAGCAACTCCTGTGGAAATATCGATGGACACTTCCTTTCATTCATCTGCCGCTTATGCATCTGTTTGTCCCCTCAGTGTTTGCTTAGCTTCCCTACACTGGGCATTGAGAATTCATACTCTCAAAATCTGGTCCTGAACAACCATGTCATTCCCAAGTGCATGGTCATTCAGTGTGACAGGAGCTCTGACTGAGGCGTCACAGGTCACAGCGGAGACTGTGCTGGGCCAGCCTGGAGGAGCCGGGTGAGGCTGTAAGGTCAGAATGAGTGATGAGAGTCCTCAGAGAAAATGAAGAGTGCCAGGAAGTGTGAACCACACCAGCAGAGGCACTGAGGTGTGTGCCACATGCCATTTCGACAAAGTCCCTGTAGTTTACTGGCCGTGGATAGGAAAAGAGAGCAGTGCTGAGGCAAGTGGGGGGCGTGTGTGTAGTGTCCATGGGGCTGGGCTGACAGCTGGGGTGCTCTGCCTGTCTTATGGCAGATTGGCATGGAGTTAGGAAGCCAATAAGCAAAGAGAGTGTTGGGGTGGAGATGAGCAAGCAGCACAGTCCAGTGACCACAGCTCAACCCCGTAGACGGACACCCTCTCTGATGTGTATCTGTCTCCCTTATAAAGAGTCAGGGTTATTCACCCCCAACCCTAGGGTGTAAGAGATCTATCTGACATGGCGGATGGTAAAAGAGTGTTTCTCAAGGAGCATTGAGAGTGTACAGATGGGATTTAAAAAGTAAATTGTTATTCGGGGATTTGGTAACAGTTTATATAATGGAGGGCACTGTTTCACTTCAAGATTTCCCCTTAATCCTGTGTATGTGCATCTCTGTGTGTGTGATCTTGCTATAAATTGAGCAGAAATTATAGGTGGTGGGGTTCTGGAGGGAAGAGTAATAGATTGAAACATAAAACTAAAAATAAGAGAATATCCTATTTTATAAGCATGTGTTCTCATGTGCTGAATTGTTAACAGAATAAAACATTTTATTTAATTGAAGAAAAAATGTTCTCTTTTGTAGCAAAATGCTCTTATTCTCAGAACATACTTCTGAATGAACAAACAAATATTTAAAAAAATATTCTTCCATCTTTCTTTCATTGAAAAAGGGCCTGTGAGTGGGTGAGGTGTGCCAGTCTTAACCTGCTGGAAAACGTAACTAAATAAGAGAGCTACTGAAGAGGGTACTTTAAAATTATGTCATGTAAGTCATGTAACAGCCTAATGAGGTATTACTACCCCCATTTTAAATATAAAATGCCTGAGATGCACAGAAGATAATGGGTCTGCCCAAGGTCAAATGAATGTCTAATCCCAAAGTCCAGGCGAGTTCCTCTGTCACCTAACATGAAACATCGTCTATGATCGGCAGAGGCACCCTGCTCTTCATAGCCATAGCGTGAATGCCAATGTCATGCCTTCAGGGCTTTTTGAAAGAGTGAAAAAGTACCTATTTAACTTTATAAATAAATCTTAAGCTACCAGAAATCTATGTTTAAAAGTGTGTCACTGCATCCTGCACACAGATGGGAAACAGCAGCAATATTGTGTGTGAAGCATGGACCCACATCCCTGGGGCTTGTTTAAGGGACAGCCTATAAAGCAAGGCAACATTTTAAGGGGGCCCTCAACGATTATTTTTTCGATCCCATTTCTTCAATTATGGCATCTAAAAGCCAAAGAGGACCTCTGAGATCATCTATTCCTAATCTCATAATTTCCTTCTGCTGATGGTACTAAAAACCAAAGACAAGAAGAAATTATATAAAATATTAGACACTAGTCTTTTTTCTCAAAATATATACCAATGATTTGCTAAGAGATTTATAAATAGCATTTTTATCCAAATTAATGTTAACATTTTTATATTTAGGATAAGTCCCCTGAAGCTGGTGGCCTTTGATGGCTTTCTCTGGGTTAGGCATCGAGTGACATGACAGGGTGGGGAATGAAATTACCTTTAAGCCAGTGTCCTCTGCTTGTCTGGAGGTTGCCCAACTCTGGAGGAAAATCAGGACTAGATCCTGAATCTCCTCGTGCCCGGCAGAAAAGCGTTTCATTTCTGCTTCTGCTCTGCTCCCCTGCCACTGGCCAGGTTGAGTGGTGTGGGGGGAGGGGAAGGAGAGATGAACAGTGGCAGGAAAAGAAAGCCATAAAAAGTAACTACCTTTACTGTGATTATGGTTGCCTTCTTCTTAAAAGTCAAACCATTAGGGAGTCATTTTTTTCTCTACATCCTCCATTTTTTTTTTGCAGTTTTTTCCTGGGGCTGGGTTTGAACCTCCCTACCACCTCTGGTATACCGGGCTGGCACCCTACTCATTTGAGCCACAGGTGCTGCTCCATTTTTTGGGGTTGTTTTATATACTTTCAAATTTGCAAATACCTTGAGATAGCAATGTGCAAATATGAAAGCTAAAAGAACTATTTCTGAAAAATGTGATGTGAAAGCAAGAGTTCCAAAGTATGAGTATCAATAAATTGTGTGTTTGCAAAAAAAAAAAAAAGCTCAACCAAATTTTCTCCCTGTTGACCCCTACCCTCCCTCTCTGAGTGGGAGGAACTGCACTGCCCACTAATTTTGAGTTCTGTACTCAGAGTCACTAGTGATTCATTCTGTGACCTTGATCAAACCACCAAAGCATTCTTTATCTCAGTTTCTCCACCCATAATGTGATTATAAATAACACATACCCCCTGGCTGCTTCCCAGGGGTCATAAAGGCATTAATAATGTAATTATTTATAAACTACTTTGAAATCCTTGACTGAAATATGGCATTAAAAATATTGCTGCACTCAAAATATTCCTGACAGGCAGACTTAAATGAGAAAACTATTGCTCTCTGAGTGCAAAATGTGTCTGATGTGGTACATAATTTTCCTTCAGAAAAAATGCCTTTCATATCAGGGGCTCAAAACCTCATTCATTCTGTTTAAAGTGCTGTGTGGTTTGTGGACCAGGGGTAAAAGGGGGCTCATTAGGCTGGGCTCCTCTCTATACTTGTATAACTCTATTAAAACTAGAAGGAAATCAAAATGTAAGAAGCATCATTAAACTAGACTTGGCAGATAAAATACAGAACATAGAGATATATTTTAATTCCTGATCAACAGCAAACAATGTTTTGCACCAACTATGTCCTAAATAAGTATATTTCTAATATCAAAAATTATCCAAATAAAATTCAAATGTAACCACACATGCTCCTTATTTTTATTTGCTAAGTCTGTCTACGTTGCCTCACACTATTCTTACTTAATAAACTTGATTATTTGTCTCTCTACATTGGTAAAAATCTTATGTGAAATGATTGGAAAGATAGACAAATAGTAGATTCAGAAAATATAAAACGTACACAAACAATATTAATAGCTTAGGCCACTAAGTTGTGAATTTCTCAAAGGCAAATGTTATGCATAATTCTTTACATTTTCTAGATTCAGTGTAAGCATCTCTTACATTGTAAGCATCAGATATATGTTTGTTGAATAAATGAATGAACAGCAGAGTGAATGAACAAATTGGACTGAACTGAAGGAATTTAAGGCACTCTAGCAACTTACTTAAATTTGGATTATAGTCAGTTATCAAAGAATTCTATGCAGAAGTTCCTTCTAAGATGACTAAATTGGTTTGAAATTCATAACTTGCACTTATTAAATTTGACAAGCATTTATTGAAAACATTTTTAGGCCCTAAGCGATTATTTTGGTGCTGGATTGTATTATTAATTACTTATCCAGTGATTTGTTATTGATTCAAGAGCAAATTCTACCATTGTCTTCAATTAGAGAAGCAATTGCATCATAATAACTGCTTAGGAGATGAATGATTGAATCTCATCACCAAGTTCGGAGTAATTCTAAACAAAAGCAGGGGTAGTGAGAATGGAAACGATGGAAAGATTCAGAAAAACAATTTCAAAGTCAAGTTAGAGATGAATACACATAAGGGAGGAAAGAAATCAAGGGAAGGTAAAACCTCCACTGCGAAGTGAAATACTAGTCTGGGTCTGTAAACACACAACCTACGTTCAAATCCTGATCCCTTTGAAAGCTCTGTAATCTTGAGAAGTTTACTTAACCTCTGAAAGCACAGTCTGATTTGCGAGGAACTGGGGATAATAGTAGATTTTTACCGCACGATGTCATTATGGGAGTTGCATAAAATAACGCAGAGGAGGCACTTGGCCTGGTCCCCAGCAGGAGAGGTGTGTATTGCTCTGCGGACGGCTCGCACCACGTGTCCTTATACTATGTTATTATGGAAGCCAGGGGTGAAGGCAGCAAATCTGTTATTACTTATTTACTTGAAATAAGTAGAGTGTGCGTGTGTGTGTGTGTGTGTGTGTGTGTGTGTGTGAATAATATGCAAAGTGATTATGTTCCCGCATTACATTTACAATTCACCTAAAAATATAATTCATCATATTTCTGCACAAATGTGATGTTGTTTGCAGGCCACATTGGACTATCTCTACTCTAGCTTGTTGTGGGATCCTTTATTCTCCTCTGCTATTGAAGTTCTGATCATGGAAATGTTTGAGAAACTCTCAAGTTAAAAACAAAAACAGAACAAAATAACTTGAGTGAAGTATGTACTGAGCTCAGAGTATGAGCTTGTTAAAGACTATTACCATTCTCTAGGCTCTTGCTATTTGTCATCATGTTTAACTCCTACAAGGAGGGGTTGTTCAAGGTCTCCTTAATCCAATTTACAGGAGAGAAAAGAGAGGCTCAAAGGAACCAAGAAACGTCTCCAGGGCAGTGCAGTTGCTGAATGGGTCTCCGCCCTCTCTTTGCTGATGCTAAATGCCTCACCGTTCATTTAACAACAGTTTCCACTGGAAAAGCCACCTGGGCTTAGAGCTGGCATTGTAGGAAGAGTGGTTCTGTGTGAATATGGAGAAAAAGTTTCAGGATGTTCTAAATTTATTCCACTTTATATAGAGCTAGGCCATCAGACACAATCCCTTCCTTAAAATTAACCTCACTAACAGCAAAATAAAGTCATAAACTGAAGAATGATCCTTACAAGCAAGCAAGAGCTATTAGCAACACCGATAATGACCATGAGAACCTAACTGCGATTCTACCACAGGGCACCTGGGAGTGTTGCCACAGACAGAAGAGCACTGGGCTGTTACTCCTTTCCCGAAGAGGACACTTCCTGCCAGGGGCCGGAGGGAAAAGCATAAGTCTTGCTCCGGCAACAGTGTTAATTTCAAGGTCTGTTAAATACATGAAATAATAAGTATATAATATCTTATGCAGAACAAAATTACATCACCATTGCCTGTTTCACCAACAGTGAATAAATTACCTTTGACATGGATTTTGCATGGATTAAGCAGAAAGAAGACAATAGAGAAGAGGAAGCCTTTGGATCCAGCAGGCTCTGGACCCCCAGACCTTTCTGTCTTTCCCCTGGTTTTGTCCTTCCTTCCGGCTGCCTTGCTCCCCTCCCCCTCTGCCACTCACTGAAGCCAATTATTACTAATCACTTGAGTTAGCCTTGCTGATATACTCCCTCTGAGACCAATTTTACCTCCACTCCAGTGATTCTGACTCTGGTGTGCAATGCAGTCAACTAGAGAGTTTGCTAAGGTCAAGATCACTGGGACTCACAAGAGTTTCTGTTTGGGGGCCCAGAGTTTGCATTTCTAACAAGTTTCTGAGGAAGGCTGATGCTGTAAGTTGAGGGCACACTCTGAAAAGTCACTGTTCTAACTATAGAGATCCTGGCTCAGAAGGACTTTTGGCTCAGGGCTCAGCTGTGTACTATGGCTAACCTGTTATTCTCTACAGATAGTCAGTTTTTTTTCTTTTTGGCAGTTTTTGGCCAGGGCCGTGTTTGAACCCACCACCTCCGGTATATGGGGCCAACACCCTACTCATTGAGCCACAGGCGCTGCCCCAGATAGCCAGTCCTAATTGCACCTTTCATCAGAACCTAAAACCTTTGCAGCCTATTCTTCTCCAGCTTGCCTGGCCCCTGCTTTGTTCACAGAACACTCATGCCCTGCTGGATGAAATGCCTGTCTCCTATCATTCCATGAGCTCCTTATAGTGCCCACTGCGAAATCATGTGGGAAAAACAAGCAGAAAGGTGGGAATTGCACTGATCTGGGTGTGAGTGAATATTAGTCCTGCTAATACCTCTCAAATGTTTTCTAATCTCTCTGGGTTTGCTTCATTATCTTAAAAGTCAAGTTGAAGAATACTCACATCACAGGACTGCTGTGAAAACGATATAAATTGACACTGAGGTTCGCAACTTTGGAGACACATCAGGACCTTCTGAAGATC
Organism: Perodicticus potto; assembly: GCA_963574655.1. Classification (NCBI taxonomy): domain Eukaryota; kingdom Metazoa; phylum Chordata; class Mammalia; order Primates; family Lorisidae; genus Perodicticus; species Perodicticus potto. Next base: position 41,294 of record CAUYRH010070242.1, read on the forward strand.
TCTCAAAAAGCATAGATTTCTGGACCCCATCCCCAGAAGTTCTGATTCTCTGTCTAGGGTAGAGTCCAAGAATTTGTACTTAGGCTCAGTATCCAGAAATTGCCAATGTGGCTGATCCACAGACACATTTTGCAAATGACTGGACTGATTAAATGAAAGGCTTAATAGAAGTCCCAGCCAACTGTAAGGAGTCAAGATGTTATTTCTCTCCCTTCCTTTTTGTTTTTGTTGGTCCTCAGGGTCTTAATTATTTGAATTGATCCATAAAATCTTTCATGCCCCAAGGTCTGCTTAACCTGATTTCTCTAAATCGGATCTTCCCATTTACCGACTCAAAAGTTCATTCCATCTTCATCTTTTACCTTCATGACCAATCTAGTCCTATTTCTCCCTATTTTTTTTGTACCATGGCACCTTTTTCCAGGTGTCAACCTCTTAATATCAGTTTCATCTTTTTAATGTTCAGTTACATTTGGCCACTCCCTAGAAACTCTCTCTCATAATTAGTCACCTGCTTTGGCGGCAATAGAAGCGTGAACCCAGATTATTTTCTGCTTCTGGTGAAGGCTTAAGATCATCTGAACCCTCACTGTTTGAGGGGCTTTGAATGCAGCATTCTGTTAAAACAAACAGACTGTCTGAATGCAGACAGCTGCATTTGCCCCCAGACACTTTCAACTTTTGAAAAGCAACAGCAAGATGAAAGGACGTCGAATCTCGTTGGAAGTTTTTCCCTGGGCAATCTGCCTCTTGTTTCTTACTCCAGAAAGAAGCTTTTGAGTCTCCACTTTCTCTTTATCTCTCTGTGCACACCTCCCTACCCACAACTGTGAGCTGTACCATCTCACCCTTCTCCCATCTTATTGCGCCCAGCTCAAGGGACACAAGAGGCAAAGATCACACTGTATTTTTAAGAGATAAAAGCCAGTGTACTCCATTTATAATGCCTTGCTCTTCTGCTACGCATTTCATTGAAGGCTTTCCAGCCCCTCTCTAAGTGCTTTAGCTTGCTACAGTCCTTGTTCCCTAAGGAGGAAACGAATGCAAGTCACTTTCTTTATGATAATTGTATCTTATCATAAGATGTCATATGGATTGTAGGACTAATTTCAAGGGTCCGTGTGCTTTCTGGGGCTTTTCCTTTTTCTCTGAAATGTATTCGTTGTTTAAAAGACAATGTAGGTAAACATTAAAGTGTATTTTCTATGCAAGAGTTCTTCTTGCAGAAAGAATTTTGAAGACTTAATGTTAAGACCAACTTCATGTGATAAATATTAGATGTCAGATCAAATGTTTACTTAAAAAATCAATGTTAAATAGCACATCATAGCATAATCCACATTAGCAAGCTAGCAGGCCTAAAATGCCTTAAGAGTCTCAAACTCATCATAAAGTTACACAAAGAGCTGCACTTTAACTCTACCTCTCATACATACATTGGACACTTCAGAGAATGAAAAGTTAACTTTGAGGATGACATCTTTCTATGTAATATTTCAGCAGCTGTTAAATATCAATGTGAAATTCAAGTTTCTTTGCCATCATAAGGTTGGTGGAATCTGGAAGGAAAGATGTAACTCAAATCCCACAAATGTTTCATCAGACCCTTATACTTCTAAACATTTTTTGTAATTAACTAGTCTTTTTCTTTTTTGCAGTAACACAAATTAAGTTTTCTCAAGCAGATTTTACTTGAAGTGATTCTATTCTCCTGCCATTCGTTACAAATTGATCAATCAACAAAACTTCTCCTGTACTTAGAGATGAAGTCATGCAAAACACAATTCCTACAGTCGGAGACTTGAGGTCCATTGCAGGAATGAGGTCATCCATCTTTGGAAGTGCATTGACATGCATTGATTGGCTTCTCTGAAGCATGATTGTCCGTATGTTATTTTATTTGTACCAAACAACAGTGCCATGTAATAAATATCAATACCCCAGTGTTCCAAGTAAGGTTAGAGACTTAGGAATGTTGGATAACTTGATTAAGTTTAATCAGTAACAGCTAGAGAATCAGGTTTGGATCAAAAACCCACATTCTCTCTTCTTGGCAATTACTGGTTCTGTCATAGATGAGAACAGAGAGGCCCACCTTTGTTTCATTGCATTTAGTTAGTTTTAAAAATGCGTGCATCATGGTTTTATGTATTTGATTTAATTGAACTGAGCATTTAGAAGTTGGTATTTGCTAAACATGGATAGTAACTGGTAAGTGATTCGTTAGATTAAGAAGATTTAAATGAGACAGCGCCTGTGGGTCAGTGAGTAGGGCGTCAGCCCCATATACCAAGGGTGGTGGGTTCAAACCTGGCCCCGGCTGAACTGCAACAAAAAAGTAGCCAGGCGTTGTGGCGGACACCTGTAGTCCCAGTTACTTGGGAGTCTGAAACAAGAGAATTGTCTAAGCCCAGGAGCTGGAGGTTACTGGAAGCTGTGAAGCCATGGTACTCTACCAAGGGCGGCAAAGTGAGACTCTGTCTCTAAAAAAAAAAAAAAAATAAGAAGATTTACATGTATAAATAACAATAACAACATGTTTAAATATGGTTTCAAGGATCATTTGGCTAAGTAAGAGGGTTTCTACATCCAAAGGATATTGAAGGGGGTGCTGCTGGGCAGAAATGGTGGCTCACTCCCAGCACTCTGGGAGGACAGTGGCTCACTCTTATAATCCTAGCACTCTGGGAGGCCAAAGAGGGAGGTTCACTTGAGGTCAGGAGTTCAAGACAAGCCTGAGCAAGAGCAAGACCCTGTATCTACTAAAAATGAAAAAATTAGCCTGGCATTGTGGTGGGCACCTGTAGTCTCAGCTACCTGGGTGACTGAAGCAGGAGGATTGCTTGAACCCATGAGTTTAAGGTTGCTGTGAGCTGGGCTGAGGCCATAGCATTCTAGACTAGACAACAGAGTGAGACTCTGACCCCCAAAATAAAATAACAAAAAGGGAGCCAGTGCTGCTGGTGTTCTATGGGTAGAGGAAAATGGAATAAAATGTAGAAGAATCCTGCAAAATGCATTTATTCCCATTCTGCATCATTTTCAAATATCCTGTTGGACGTTAATGCAGGGTAGAAACTTACTCAAAACTTTTGATCTTAGAATCTAATTCAATTTTACATTTACATAAAAAAAATTTTGGTGAGGTTTAATATTACTGAATGTTCCCGAAGTGCAAGTAACCTTTAATTTAGGGCAAAGTTTTGCTCTTTTTGTTGAGAATGCTGCCAAGAATTGTTCACTCTATTGGAAAAGCACATCATGAGCAGCGATGCTGTAATATTTAAATTGCTAATAAAATACACCTGTTTCAAGCAACTTCTATAGCTGCAACTTTCATTATGATTCTATGTACAGATGCAAGTGTTTATTTCTTTGTGTCTAGTAATTTGCAATTGATATGCATATTATTTCCTTATAAATTACTTTCCTTCTGTTTTACCTTTAAATTACTTGTGGAGCAATATTTTTAAAATACTATATTGCTAAATCAGATTATCTATAAATTGCATTTCAAAATAGTAAAGAGGGATTATAAAACCATATTTGTTAATGGACATACAGGTCATTACAGGGTTGAAAGCCACTGAGCTGAGCTCTCAGATTTTACCTTCCAAACCCACCAAAAACTAAATACAGTCTTACGTCTTCAGCTTGACAGATGCAATCTTTGTTGGCTTTTTCTAAATGGAAAATTTGAGTTTGTAGTAATATAGAAAGATGGAATCCACACAGTTCACTTAAAAAGTATTATGACAGTTAAAATAATACCATCTGAAATTAAAACACCTATTCAAACACCTTGTTACACCTGTTAATCTGGCAAAGATGAGAAAGTTGGATAAGATCAAGTGATGAAGGGTATAGAAAATCTTTTAGTGCTATAGGGATACGAGCTGGAGCAACTGCCTGGAAGGAGACTGATGGTCACATTAAATATTTGCATATATTTCTCCTTACCAATCTCAGGCTGAGGTATGTATCTCAAATATATCCTTGCATATATACCACAAATAAATTCCCACACAAGTGCATAAAAATATACAGAAATGTTTGTTGCAGTGTTATGCAGAGTAGCTAAAAACTGGAAGCAACATGGGTGCTCAACACCAGGAGAGTGGACAAGTGAAAATTGAAATTTGTATGCAATAGTTGAAAGCATTAGATTGAGAGCACACATCAGAACACGATGAGTCTCAAAACCTAAGTGATTAACAAAGACATCTCAGAAAAATTTTGCTATATAATATGCAATATTATTATTTACACAAATTTCAAAATATGCAAAGTATATATATATATGTTTTGTAACAATATATAATAAAAATACTTATTAAGCATATTAAAAGAGTTGCCTATTGCAGGTAGGTGGAATATTGTGTATCAGCCTAAAAGGTAATGGAAATTATTTTTGTATTATTTTTATAGTCTATGCAACCAAATATAATTTCAAATTTTTAAGGCTTTTATTTTTTCAGAGAAAAGGCACATAATTTCACAGCAAGAACAAAGAATGTTTTCTGTAAATCTTTAGAAATTTCTAAATAATCTTTAGAAATCTTCAAATTACTTTGTCCTTGATATAGAGCTAATACATGTTGAATGTCAAGCAAGTAGTTTTTATAGCAAATATAGTTTTTTCAGGGTTTCTTTCCTCAGTTTCCCTGGAAAACTCCTCTCCAGCCCTGTTTTTCTGTTTGTTTGTTTTGTGTGTTTTTTGACATCCTCGCTGATGTCCTTTCCATATTTTCACTCTTGTCCTCATTGAAAAATTCCAAGAGTCAATTTAATAAAGTAAGGGCCACTCCAAAGGGTGGAGATAAGGAAGATAAACTGTTCAGGGAAATCTGGATTCTTTTTAGTTATCTCAGAGAGATAAGAGCCAGAAATGGATTCAACATCAACATTCAGACGGTATCACCTTCCCCAAGGTAAGTCTTAGGACTCCACAAACTTCATTCACATGGAATAAGATTCAGTCACTTGCAGAGGTAAACTGAAAGGATGGGTCAAAAAGAGGAAGATTCAAAATCAAGTTTTGTAAGAATGTTTAAAAAGAAACTGAAACAGTCCTAATAGAGTGTTATCATCGTTACGGAGGAAATGATTTTTAAAAACAAAGGGGATTGTTCCTACTTGGATACTGGATTGCTATGGTGGTAATCCTTTCTTTGGAGGAAACATCTTCATCAAAGCTTACTTTAGATTCAATCAGTCATACATGAAACCTGTGTGTTCTCTTTGTTTTGACAATGATTTCAATTTCCAGAGGCCCTGCCCTCAAAACGGAAGGACCCTAAATATGGAGGCAAGTATCTCAGTCATGAGAAATGAATAACCACAATTATAAAAAAGCAACTGATATGTATATCAGAATCAAGTAAATTTAGATAAATATAGTAATCATTTGTTACTTTTATAAAGTCATTTTAGAAACTATAATTAAAAACCATAATTTGAATGTAGACACCCAACCAGTTGTTCATTATAAGTGAGTCTTTGTATGTATGGTCAGTGTCCATTGTGGTTGTCATGTCTGTCTTTCTTGTTCCCCCCATGGTAGCTCAAAGGCACATCTAGTAATAAGCATAATTATTTATGAGCATAGTTAAAAACTGTGTAAATGTCTAAAGAGGGACATTTCCTGTATATATTATCATATAAAAGAAGAGATTATTTCATTTAACCATGAAGTCCACTGCCCTAAGCATGCTACTGTGTGCTACTAAAAATTTTAAATAAATTAAAACCAATAAGGCTGACAGCAGACTTTTCAGAAGAAACCTTAGAGGCCAGAAGGAAGTGGGATGGTGTAGTCAATGTGCCAAAAGCGGAAAAAAGGAAACAAAAAAACTATACCCAGAAAAGTTATACCTCAAAAATAAAGGGGAGATAAAGAATTTCCCAGATAAATGAAAGCTGAGGGAATTTATTGCCACCAGATTCATCCCCTAAAATTGCTTTTTATTGTATAAAAAATATACAACAACAATAGTGAGTGTCATTCAGAAAGACACCACTACAAATCGACATGAACACACCTGTGAGACACCGATATACCACCAAGTTGTTTATATGGTGCTGCCAATATAAGCACAGAGTAGCAAATTCATGAACTCAAGTATCAGACTTTCATATGATGATAACTCTGATGATCATTCCAGAAAAAGGGAGTTCCAAAATTGCTTTGAAGGGTGGACTAGGCATGGTGTCAGTGCCAGTGCATAATTTTCCAAGGAAAATACTTTGAAGGTGACTGAAATGATATTCAGCAATGAAATATGGAGCACTTTACCTAGGATGAGTTTATGAACTTAATTGACCAACCTCATGAAACCTGAAACTATAAAACTACCAGAAACAAACAAACAAACAAACAAACAAAAACACTGGAGAAGTTCAAGAGGACTTTGGTTGAGATGGAGAATTTTTGGATAAAATTTTAAAAACAGGAAACAAAAGCTGAAATAGGCAAATGGGATTATATCAATCTTAAAAGCTTCTCACAGCAAAGAAAACAATTAACAAAGTGAAGAGTAGAGAAAATATTTGCAAATTATTCCTCCAAAAAGTGATTAACAAACAAAAGGAACTCAAACATAACAAAAGACAATCTGGTTTTTCAAAAATGGGCATAATATCCCAAATGCACATAATTCAAAAGAAGAAATACATGGACAGATGTCTATAAAAAATGCTCAGCATGACAAATTATTAGGGAAATGAAAATCAAAATCACAATAACATGTCATGTCACTCCATTAGAATGGTAATTATCACAAACACACACACAAAATGTGCTGGCAAGAAGGCAGAGAAAAAGGGGAATGCTCACACACTGTTGATTGTAATATAAAGTAATACAGCCATTACAGAAAATAGTAGGGACATTTCTATAGAAACCAACAATAGAGCTACCATGTGATCCAGCAATACCAATGTGAACTCTCTCTTCCTCTTCCTCTCTCTCTCTGTATTATATGTGTGTGTATCTATGTATGTGTATGTAGATACACACACATATATCCATAGGAAAAATAAATGCATCAAAAGATGTCTGAACTCCTAGGCTTATTGTAGCACTGCTTACAGTAGCAAAGATATAGAATCAACCCAAGTGTCTATCGATGGATGAATGAAGAAGGAAAATGTGGTATACATACAATATGCAGCCATAAAAATAATGGAATTCTGCCATTCACAGCAACATGAATGGAAATAAAGGTACTTATTTTAAGCAAAATACATCAGGCACAGAAAGACAAACACCACATGTTCCCATGCTTATACAGGAGCTAAAAAAGTGGCTCTCAGGAAGGTAGAGAGCAGAATGGTGGTTACTAGGGATTGGAAAAAGACGTGGGGAGGTGAGATAAAGAGAAGTTGTTAATGAGTAAAACAGTTCAGTTGATAGAAGAAATAACTTCTAATATTTGATAGTACAGTAGGAAAATTGTAGTTTATAATAATTTATTGTACATTTCAAAATTAGTAAAGCAGAAGAATTATAATGTTCCCAGCACAAAGAAAATGTAAATTTCTGAAGTTATGATATCCTAATTACCCTTTATTCATCATTTATTGTACATTGAATGCAAGTATCAAAGTAGCTCATACATGACCCAAGTTTGCACAACTGTGCTATATTAATGAACATGCAGAATATAAGTTTAAGAACAGAAGTTTCCATAATTACTTCCTTGTAAAAAAGGATTGTTTTTTATTTTGTAGCATGTTCAACATTCAAGAAAACACACTTCCCATTGTAGATTAAAGGTATAGTGAAAGCACTTAAAATAAAATAAAATAAGTTATAGTGTGTTCTAAAGATGTTCTTCTTAATATTTTCTCCCTACATTTTCTTCAGTTCTTCACTTCTTTTTGTGAAATAATCTGAAATCATCTCAGCTTGAAATGAACTTTATTTAACATATTTCTTTCCATAAATGGAAGAATCATAGGTGGGTTGAAGGTAGCAGGTGCTCACTGGAGATGGAATGAGACACATTTGTTGGAACATGGGTTGCCCTCTATGAAATAGCAGGTAATTAAGCCAAATCAAAGTTTAGGTTCAGATTGTGAATAATTCAGACCTGTGACCTTTTCCTAGGGAGCAACGTAAGTTAGTGAAAAGTATTTTATTGGAAAATTATAAGTCAAACAAAGCAAAACAGTGTTTTAATAACCGTATTATTATAGTGCTATGTGCTATAAAAACTCTGTGTTTGAGTCAAGAAGACCTGCATTTTAAACCTAGTTCTGTCACTTTCCAGCTGTTTGATATCTGACAACTTGTGTAAGCCTTTTGAGCTTCAATTTCCTTGTCATAAAGTAGATATAATAACCTTTCAAGGTTGTTGTAAGGATTGAATATGTTAACGTATATAAATCACTTAACACGTTGCCTCACACATGGGTATTTTTAGAAATCATAAGATATTAAATGGAAGTATTGATGTTTAAGGTTTAAGCTGAGTTAAAATGGGTGAGAAATTACAAGCAGGGAGCATTCATGGCTCAATCGATGCTTTCCTCTTCATCCAAATTGTTTTTGAGGTTTGGGGCTTGAAATGGAGATTTGTCTAGCTGAATCTGTGGCAGTATACATAACTTACAGGGATTAGGTGAGTAAACCATATTGATGACTATTTAGTGTCATCCACAACTGTGCAATCATATTCATGTGTGTTTCATTTAAGAAAAAAAAGAAAACAAGTGTGCTTTTGAGTGCTTGGTAGTCAGGGACAGAATAGGAAATCAAAGTTAGTTAGGATATAACTGAGAATGTCAGCCAAATAAGCTGTAAGCAAATGTTCTACCTACGAGATAATAGCATGTGCCAACATAGTACATCTGCTAATGAGATGAAGATGCTAATAAAAAATGTTAAAACTGGTAAGGATTTTGAAATGTCAATTTATACATTTTTTTATATATGCAAAACTTTTCAAATATTCTTCTGCAGCCACTTACAACAGTAGCTGCCACTTATAAATACTTCTTTGTCTGTTTCCACTGCATTTACTTTATTATCTCAAGCCTCTTTTCTCCCCCAGCTTGTTTAGTCACCTATTTTTCTCTTATTATTTTTCATTTGTGTTTTTCCTATAATATACAGGTACATATAATTTACTTTCTGCAATGTCCACCAAAAGGAAACCACTTTCTTAAACTTAGTATATGTTTTTTTCTGTTAAGTTCTTATTTACTGAATTTATTTACTGTGCATCAAAATACACAAAGGAAAATGTGACATAATTTGAAGTAGAAATTAATGATCCCATAATTAATATCACTATCAATAATATGAATTTTAATGTGACAATAACCTTGTAAGTCTACAGAAGATTAGAATAAGTCTATCATAAGGCTTAATGCAACAAAATTAGAGACCTGTAACCAAATACTGCATATTATATATTGTTTTAGAGGAAAGAAGGAATATTAATAATGTATTAGGTCACAGAGAAATGTCAGAAAATAACAATATCAATATTATACAGATTTTATTTTCTTATCATGTGAAATAAAATTAGAAACCAATAAAACAATTCTCAAACTATCTAGAAATTAAACCCACCCTAAATACTTCTAGAGAAAATAAAGTATTTCTTTTAATGCTTTCAAATAATGCTGTAAGATTTCCTCTAAGTACCATTTTAGGCGAGTCCTGGCGGCGGGAGTATGAGGTGGTGGTGGCGGCTGCAGCGGCGGGAGCAGCTGCAGCCTCGCCCAGACATTGAGGCAAAGGCCAGGGCGGTGAAGGAGGTGGAGGAGAGGCGAGAGTGGCGGCCAAGGTGATGGCGACACGGGGCACATGAGGTGGCGGCCGTTGGGACCGGCCGAGGCCCAGCGGAGGAGGCGGCTCCGGGGTAACCCACCGCCGAGTGAGGGTCGGCCACTGGGCTGGCTCCTGACAACTATCCACCTATTTTCTGTCTATATGGATTTTCCTATTCTGGACATTTCATATAAATGAAATCATACAATATGTGATTATCCTGTTGCCCAAACACCATTAATTAAAATTCCACCTTTGCTTCCACTGATGTGAGGAGCATCAGGTTCTCAGCAATAATACAGTTACAGAACTTCATTAGTAGGTTTTCTGCAGAGAAGGATCGCATCCTTTTCAGAGAATTCTGGTGGAGATGCAGAAGTCAGGCTAAGGGAGAAAGTAGAGCAGAGGGAATCTGGAAAAGTTACAAGCAAAACATCATTTCTCTGAGAACAGTTTGGATAACAGAAGTTCTGGATAACAGTTTTCCACTTTTATCAGGGCAAACCAATTCAGTCACCATGAGTTGGAGCTTCCTGACTCGCCTGCTGGAGGAGATTCACAACCATCCTACCTTTGTGGGGAAGATCTGGCTCACCGTTCTGATTGTCTTCCGGATTGTTCTTACAGCCGTAGGAGGAGAGTCCGTCTATTATGATGAACAAAGCAAATGTGTGTGCAACACAGAGCAGCCAGGCTGTGAGAATGTCTGCTATGATGCCTCTGCACCCCTCTCCCGTGCGCTTCTGGGTTTTCCAGATGGGCCTAGTGGACACTCCTTCAGTGATGTACCTGGGCTACGCCGTTCATAAGATTGCCAAAATGGAGCTCGGTGAAGCAGACAAGAAGGCAGCTCGGCGCAAACCCTGTGCAATGCGTTGGAAACAACACTGGGCTCTGAAAGAAACAGAAGAGGACCGTGAAGAGGATCCCATGATGTATCCAGAAATGGAATTAGAAAGTGAAAAGGAAAATAAAGAGCAGACCCAACCTAAACCCAAGCATGATGGTAGACGTCGGACTCGGGAGGATGGACTCATGGAAATCTATGTGCTGCAGCTGCTTGCAAGGACCTTGTTTGAGGTGGGTTTTCTGATAGGGCAATATTTTCTGTATGGCTTTCAAGTCCACCCATTTTATGTGTGCAGTAGACTTCCTTGCCCTCATAAGATAGACTGTTTTATTTCCAGACCTACTGAAAAGACCATCTTCCTTCTGATAATGTATGGTGTTACAGGCCTTTGCCTGTTGCTTAACATTTGGGAGATGCTTCATTTAGGGTTTGGGACC
>CAUYRH010070244.1:0-37473 GCA_963574655.1 Perodicticus potto
CTGACCAAGGAACCCAAGCGCCTATATATACCCCGAGACTAAAAGCCTAAGAAGAGAGACAGGGAAAGACCGGGAGAGAAAGGGAGAGAGCTTTTCTCTCCCCACTTAAGTTCTCTCTATCAGGAGCTTTAGTGTTTTTTGTGTTCTTTTCTGTAAATAAATTCTGTCTTACCACTGATCTGTGGTCCGCGGGTTTATTCTTCAAATCACCGAGACCAAGAACCTGAAATTCCGGCATCAGTGTCACAGCTCACAGCAATCTCAAACTCTTGGGCTTAAGCAATTCTCTTGCCTCAGCCTCCCAAGTAGCTGGGACTACAGGTGCCTGCCATAATGCCTAGCCATTTTTTTTTTTGTAGTTGTCATTGTTGTTTTGGCAGGCCCCGGGCCAGGTTTGAACCCACCAGCCCCATTTGGTATACGTGGCTGGTGCCCCATCCTCTAAGCTATAGGGACGAACCGAAAGTCAGTTTCTTGTTATTTCACTATGGAATGCTACAGATAGTTTCTCACACTTCGGATAGATGAGAAACATTTGTGATTTTTGACAAGTCTGAGTATTTCCTATGCACTTATTACTTTAAATTGCTTTTTAAATTTAAATACATTTATTTTAGAAGAAAACTTTAAGTCATTTCCATAAATAGGAAATCAGTATCACTTTCCTAAACTGGAAGATAACTGTAAAAACTAATAAGTAATAAGTGACAAATTTAAAATGTATAAATATATCCAAGTTTCTTCTAGAGTCATCTTGTTTACCAGTGGTGGTAGGCATAGATATATATATTACTCATACATCTAAAATATAAGAAACTCTTAGGAAATACTGGTTTTAGGGACTCCAGCCTGTAGTAAGGTGTGGTTAGCAACCTATTAAAGGGTTTTGAAGTTGATGTAATGGGTTACTTCCGGGGTGAAGGACTAAACCACAACTTGGGAGTTTACCTTACATACTCAATGTAATCTAATTGTATGTACCCTCATATTAACCTGAAAGAAAAGAAAAGAATGGAATAGAGAATACTGGTGCACTGTACATGGCTTATGGGCATGTGTTGTTTTGCTGTATTTTTACTTCTCCAGCTAATACATATTTTATATGGTGGTGATATAAAAGGTATTTCTGTGTCCCCTGCTGTGGGCTGTGGTCAAAATGTTTAAAAGTCACTGCTATAACCTGTATTAGTGTTTTATACTTATGTGTATTGGTGGCACTGAACAGCAGAAGCCATTTGGGGAGTAAGAAATGGGCTTCCTTTGATCACTCAAGTTGCTAGGTGCTCTCCTTAGGCCCTCTACGGCTGTACTGTTCACAGTGGGGGAAACTTGTCAAGGGAATACCTTGAAAACCCAGGCCGACTTTCTAAAGAAGTTTGACTTTACCCTTCCCATGCTTAATAGCTTCTAGAAGGGGAGAACTGACTGAAGTGACCTTATCAAGTCCCACCCTATCCTCAGGACTGTGGGTGAACAATGGGGGAGAAGGGAGAATTATGCAAAAGAGGCAAAGATCTTATGTCTCTCATCCAACCTGCCACTCATGTGGAGCCCTAATACTCTGGAGAGCATTTACTGGAGACAATACATTTGATCTCACACCCTCTTGATGCTCTTCTCAGAACTCAGCACACCTATTATGATTACCATAAGGCCTTTCTTTATCAGGCTCTGAGTGGTTTCTTTAAGGCCAATACCTACCACTACTACACTCAAATTTTGAGTTTCAACAAGACCAAAATACCGAACTCTCTAGGCCAGACACAATAAGATGGATTCCTGTACGTGATAGAGGAATCACGGTATTCCTGGGTAGAGTGCTGTAGTATCATAGCTCACAGCAACCTCAAATTCTTAGTCTTGAGTGATCCTCTTGCCTCAGCCTCCCAACTAGATGGGACTGCACGTGCCCACCACAATGCCTAGTTAGTGTTTCATTTTTAGTAGAGATTGGGTCTCACTCTTGCTCAGGCTTGTTTCTAACCCCTGAGCTCCTGCCATCCACCCATCTTGGCCTCCCAGAGTGCTAGGATTATAGGTGTGAGCCACCGCACCTGGTCCCAAAGAGATTTTTGGTTTTTTGAGACAGAGTCTCACCATGTTGCCATCGTTAAAGTGCAATGGCATCACAGCTCACAGCAACCTCAAACTCCTGGGCACAAGCAACTCTCTTGCCTCAACCTCCCAAGTAGCTGGGACTACAGGCGCCAGCCACAAGGCCCAGCCATTTTTTTGTTGCAGTTGTCATTGTTGTTTAGCTGGCCTGGGCCGGGTTTGAACCCGCCATCCTCGGTGTATGTGGCTGGCGCTGTAACCACTGTGCTAAGGGTGCCAAGCCCCCAAAGATATTTTTTTAAAGACTTGGAGCAACTTTTTAAAATCAAGAGATTTTAAAAACTTAGGAGTTTGAGAGGCTGAGGTGCGAAGACTGCTTAAAGCCAGGAGTTTGAGACCAACTTAGGCAATGTGGCAAAACCTCCTCTAAAAAAACCAACAAAACCGCCTTGAGATATCACCTAGCTCCAGTGAGAATAGTCCATATCACACAGTCCTAAAGCTGCAGATGCTGGCGTGGATGTGGAGAGAAGGGAATACTTTTACACTGTTGGTGGGAGGGCAAACTAATACTAATTTTCTTTGGAAAGAAGTATGGAGAATCCTCAAAGAACTCAAAATAGACCTTCATTTAATCCTGCAATCCCATTACTAGATATCTACCCAGAAGAAAAAAAAAATCATTTTATCAGAAGGACATTTGCACTCGATTGTTTATCGTAGCTCAGTTTATAATTGCCAAGATATGGAGTCAACTCAAATGCCCATCAACCAATGAATGGATACCATGGAATACTATTCAGCCATAAAAAGATGGAGACTTTACATTTTTGTATTAACTTGGATGGAGTTGGAGAACATTCTCTTTAGTAAAGTATCACAAGAAAGGAAAAGCTAGTATCCAATATATTCAATACTAATAGGAAACCAGTAGATTAGTGATTTTCAACCAGTGTACCATGGTACATTGGTGTGCCATGACAAGTTTTAAAGATAATTAAATTATTTTCAAAAGAAGTTCGAAGTATGGTAAATATATTCTTTTTTTTTTTTTTCACTTTTTTTTTTGGATCAACATATTTAAAGTGTGCTGCGGAAGTTTAACTGTAAGTTCAAATGCATTGTGAGATAAAGTTGAAAAACACTGCAGTAGGTGACCTAATACATGTCTACACAAAAGAAAAACTCAATTTAACTCAAGTTGGGAGGAGTGGGAAGAGGGAGGGAGAGAGAGGAGGGAGGAGATTGGTATGCCCTCCATCTAATGGGCACAATGTAAGGATATATGACACACCTCCCGGGTGAGGAGCACAGCTACAGCAGGCATCTTACTTGCCAAATGCAAATATTGTAAACTAATTGTTTGTACCCTCATATTAATCTAAAATACAAATAAAAAATAAAAATCGAGATTTCACACGAAATTCTAGATTTCTGGCTTTAAGAGGTACAAAGGGTCTCAAACTTATACCTACAGAGACAGGTAGGTAATTTAAATAAGTAAATCAGGTCTATTTTCCTAACTTTATTATAGAGCTGGAGATCAGAGAGATATTTCTTGACAGTGGTGACAATGGTGAACAATTATCTACTCTTGCCATGGGTCAGGCACTGTTCTAAGCACTTCATGAATACTGACTCATTTAATCTTCGCTGCGCCCTTATTATTAGAAAAGGATGGACTTTGTCCAGTGTCTGCATAAGCATGATGATAAATGGCACCTGGTACTTAGCTTCTGTGAGGAGAGAGGTGGTACCATGGAAGAATCAAAGGGTACAAAAAAAAAAAAAAAAAGAATCAAAGGGTACATTCCCCACTGAGTGGGGGCAGCCTTTCCAGGTCACAATTTCCACATGGGAATGCAGGCCCTGTATTGTCTCCTCTCTTTTCAGTGTTAAACCCTGAGGAGTCATGGGGTAAGACATGAAAGCCCTGCAATAAAAGCATGAAGCCCTTAGTTGTTTTGACATATACTCTAAATTAATTTATTTCTACAATGCTATGAGATCGTGTTCTCTTAGAATGTCTCTTGGATCCCAAAGAGGAGGAAATAATGAGTTCTTTTGGTGCATAGAGGAGTGTTACAGCGAGTAGACAAGATTCTCAGGGTTTCTTAAAAAATCGCCACACTCAACAAAAGGGCAAGTGATCCCATCTCAGGGTGGGAAAAGGACTTGAAGAGAAACTTCTCTAAAGAAGACAGGTGCGCGGCCTACAGACACATGAAAAAGTGCTCACCATCCTTAATGATCAGAGAAATGCAAATCAAAACTACTTTGAAATATCATCTAACTCCAGTAAGATTAGCCCACATAACAAAATCCCAAAACCAGAGATGTTGGCGTGGATGTGGAGAAAGGGGAACACTTCTACACTGTTGGTGGGAATGCAAACTAATATATTCCTTTTAGAAAGATATTTGGAGAATACTTAGAGATCTAAAAATAGATCTGCCATTCGATCCTTTAATTCCTTTATTGGGTATATATCCTGAAGACCAAAAATCACATCATAATAAAGATATTTGTACCAGAATGTTTATTGCAGCCCAGTTCATAATTGGTGGGATCACACCTGCGTATTATTTTTAAGTCAGGAAAATTTCATCTGAATAGGTGCCTCGCACTTTGAGAGTCGGGCAAAAGTGCATCAGCATTGAATGTAAGGAAACACTGGTCAGATTTGAGGGAGGCAAGACTAGAGGTGTTCCTGACATCATTACTGGTGATGAAACCTGGGTTTGTAAGTTTGAACCAGAGAATAAGCATCATTCAACACTGTGAATGAAAACTGAAGCGGCTCTCTATAACCTTATACCATGTTCCTATAGAAAGCGATACCAATTTATATTCCCACCAACACCTATCAGAAGCTGCAAGTTCCAGAGTTTTAAATTTTTCCCAGCCGATGATAAATTATATCTGTAGTATTCAATTACATTTCTTGTATTCATAGTGAGATGTCGCATCTTTTTTATATTTGTTATATATTTCCTTTTAATCTTTTTAAAAATATTGACTAAATCTTCTGTTTTTCTACTGGGAGTTTGTTATCTGCTACAAGCTCTTTAATTGCCAATATAACACTTTTACATATATGTTGCAAATGTATTTTCAGTTTATTAATTGAATTTAAACCTTCTTGGGGGTGGGTGGGTGTGTATGTATGTGTGTGCTGCCATTCAATTTTTTTTAATTTTTTTTTATTTTTACATATACATGTGTTTATTAGGTTTCCACTTTTTGCCTTCACAGAATTAAAAAGGCTTAAAATTTAATAACAATAACAGTGTTTAAGATAGGGACTAGAAACAAAAACCTCATAAAGAATGAACGAAGATAAATACATTCAGAAAAGAAATAAGATGATTACTGAATCAAAATATTAAGCAATATTAATAATAATGCAAAGAAAGTAATATTCACATTCTCAAATAAGAGTATGTCTATTATAGAATGCTTTGACTCTGAGGCTCAGTATGGAGTCATCAGTTTACTTCTTATTTTTTTTCCAAAGTCTCAAAAAATAGACAACTAATATTTATAAATAAAAGTAAAAGAAAACTCAAAAAACAGATCATGCCAAATCTTACGGACAATAGAAAAAGAAGAAATATTTCAAAATCATTCCAATTCATCTGGATGCACCTGATATTAAAATTGGAGAAAATATATTGTTATAAAAGGAAATTACAAACATATTTCATTTATAAATGAGGATTCAATATCCTAAACAACAATTAACAAGTTGAATTAAAAATTAATGTTTAAGTAATGTACAAGTACATTACATACAGTAAAGTACATTACTTAAACTTTACCGAAACATTTTAATTTTAATAACTGATAAACCTCCTAAGTAAACATGTACTATTCTATGATGGCATTATTATTATTATCCTCTAATAAAATTACTACAGTCACTTCTTTTGGATGTCATTGTTTCACTCACATTTAATATTTAAAGAACCTGTTCAAATAAGGGCCTGTTTCACAGGCCTCTGTCTTCACCACAGTAACATTTTTTTTAATGTGTATCCATGTTTTTTACCAGCCTGTAACAATACAGGAGATAAGCCACTATATGAATGTAATCCAACGCAGACCTCTTCCCCTGAATCACACCTTTTAAGGACTCCTATTAGAGGCAGCCAGATAGTAAGACAAAGAGAGTTCCTCCAGGCATATTTTTAACACGCAATTTAAAATGATTCTGTTATCAAGGCACACATTGTGTCTTCACTCTACACTATAACCAAAAATATTCAGATTTAGTCTGATTTCTATATCAAATATCTAAAGCATCAGCAAGAGCCCATCTGTTTTCATATGACTCTCATATTAAGCCCTCACAATCTTTGATATGTCAAATAAATAAGATTGAGAGACTTCTGTGCTTGCATTTTTTTCTTTTTTTTTTACATTTTGATTTATTTGCACATATTTTGTTCTTAATTCTTTTTTAAAAAGATTATTTCAAAATATTAGGCACAAGTGTACTTGTGACATGAATGAATTATATAATGCTAAGATGTAGGCCCATAGTCTCTGCATGGTTTGGTACACATCTGTAAGTTTATAAATGCCTCAAATGAGCGTCAAGAGAGTAGGGCATCTTGACAAAATACCTAATCAATAGCAAAGCAATCCACATTACATCTGGCTTTGCCACAAACTATCCTGTATGGCCTTGGATGAAGTCTTTGTATCTACTATGTGACAAACGAATGGACTATTGTCTATGTATTTTAAAGGAAAGAATAAATAACACAAGTGGGGATGAACTAGATGTCCTCTATAATAAAGTTTCTTTAGGCTTGAACATTATGAAAACTTCTAAAAAATTTCTTTTCTCTATTTTCTCTATTTCTTTCATCCAAAGTCATGAAATTTAAATCCCACTGTCATATCATTTCCAGACATCTAGAAAACTTAATCCATTCCCAACATTAAGATACCAACACAATTAACAATTAAGCTCTTATTGGTCAATCATGTGTTCTGAGATGGGATCTCTTGTTTTAGCACCACAACTACGTCCTGTATATAATATAGGCATTTGAGAAACTCATTACATTTTCAAAAGATAGAGTTTATTATCTCAGATAAGTGTACTACAAAAATTTCAGTAAGAACACAATTCTACGGATATAAAACTTCACTAGAGTAAGGAGTATCTGAAGAATAAGCATATCATTCTTCAAAATACTTCCTGTTCAAGAACCGTAAAGAGCACACTGAGCTGAAGACAGCCCTTCACGCTTACAGTCTAACAAACTTTCAATAATAATAATATGCTTACCTATATCCAGATATTACATGTCACATATATGCACATGCCATATATGTGTGTGTGTGTGCGTGACCCAAGTAATTGGCACAAAATGATTGTTGCAAATTAAAAGCACAGTTGCGGAAGAATCACTACAGAGAACCCAGAGAGAAAAAACAATAGAAAAGCCCCCGAAGTAGGTCAAGCCAGTGTCAAAAAATTATGGCAAATCAGAAAACATTTTGAGGAACACCTTACGTAGAGCTCCAAAAACCACTAAAAAGATGTTTTAAACTAAAACAAAATAGTGACACTAGTTAGGACACAATGGGCAGAGGGATCCATGGGAGAAAACAAAGCCTGGACTGTAGAAAAACGAATCTTACGTAATTTGCACTTGGGGACAGTACCTAAAACAAAGGTATGAAATATTACTCTGTTTTTAGAATGTGTTATTCAAGTTGTTTCAGCTCAAGGAAAGCATACTGGAACGAAAGGGAAAGAAGGAGCAAGCAAAAGATTCCTCTTCATCGCTGATTCCTGCATCTTTCAGGTGACTGAAACAAAAAACCAATGAAGCTGCAGAAGGGCATTGTGATAGCTGGGAGAAGATGGAGACCTGGTGAGAACACGGTTGATCTGTATAATATTATAAATGATTCCATTAGGTAAAGACAGAATGGCTCGCCGAATCTTTTGGAAGCTGCTTCTAAAATCTGATTTTAGCTACCTTTAGGAAGGAAAGTATCACACAGTGACTCTGGAAGAGAATATTTAAGAATTCAAAATGAGTTTGGATAAATTCATGAATAGCTGAGATGAGCTGAGATTAATCCCTGTCCTGTACAACTGATGTCAGAGAGAACAACTGCGCCCTTGTAGCCTTAGGCGGAAGAATCTATTTGAAATGCTATAGGTGTAGTGTACAGGCTATAAATCTGGCCATTTCTGTTTCCGTGTTACATGGAATATATCAAGAAATAATATCAAGGTATTATTTCTTAAAAATAAGGTCTATATTAGAAAATTACACTGATCATATATTTCCAATCACCTTATCACCTCCTGAGAAAATCCAGCCCCATGACTGTCCTCGTCTGATACCTACATGAGAAAATCTGGATTTACTATTCATCAAGGCCTGGATGGAATTTTTAGTATGTAATGACAGAAATAGAAATGAACAATGTAGGAATTTGTTGAAAGAGGCTATTTTCACAGGTAAGAGCAAAAATGGTTGACTAGAGAAAATCCTCCAAGCCCTGACCTTTTTAGTAAACAGCATCAGATGTTGAGGTTACATTGCAAAAATTAACCTAAGGTTAGAAAGCCCACTACAGTAACAGATATGTGTATAACTTCTTCTAGTTTGAGATAACACATTAAGAAAACAAAAAGACAAAAAAAGAAGAAACCCTAGGATAGAGAACAGAACACCAAAGGATTCACTGATGGCTCAACCAGAAAAAAAAAAAAATCAGATTCACCTTAGAGAACAGGCACATTTTCATAAAGTGCCATTAATTCCATTTTTGAAATGAAACTGCAATAGAACACGCTTTATTTAAGATAATTACATTTGGCTCGGTGCCCGTAGCACAGTGGTTGCTGTGTTGGCCACATGCACTGAGGCTGGCAGGTTCAAACCCAGCCCAGGCCTGCTAAACAAGAATGACAACTGCAACAACAACAACAAAAAGTAACTGGGCATTATGGCGAGTGCCTGTAGTCCCAGTTACTTGGGAGGCTGAGGCAAGAGAATCACGTAAGCCCAAGAGTTGGAGGCTGTTGTGAGCTGTGACGCTACAGCACTCTAGCGAGGGCAACAACATGTAACTCTGTCTCAAAAAAAAAAACAGACGATTACATTTGCTTACTAAATTAACTAACACCCTACCTTGATGGAAGTTACTACCTCATTTCTGTTGTTGAACATTAAGCCGGTTGTTATGACTTCCCAGAGAAGAACCTCTATTCAGTTGGGTTGTAGTTATTTGAGACCACTGAACTTAACCTAAACATAGACAGCTGTGACTGTGCTATGTGGAGTAGAATGTAGGGGACTCTGTTTAATTTAAAGCAAAATCATACTCATAAAACTAGCTATCTCCTTACATACTATAGTTATTATTATGCAAGCAAAAATCTACTTCCCACCCAGTCTATTGGCCATATGGGAAAGTGGCCTTTTGGTATTACAGAAATTCTCATTTAAAACAAGAATGTGGATCCACAAAGAAAGGGACCTTGTAAGTCTTGTGTTCTAATAGCTTTGTACAGTAATATTAGTTATCAAACAATAACCAATCTTATCTCTTGCAAAAATCAAAATTGACGTTTATAATTTAAAAAAAATGACGAAGGAGTTCAGCAAACCTTACTTCTGGTAGTGGGCTGGCCGGTTTGGTTAGGATTCCTCCTACATAAACCACGTTAGGCAGAGTGGGTCTTGGAAACTCCAGGGCTACATCAGTACACAGCATCCACAGGCTGGACCCGTGAACTAAATCATACATGGACTTCTGGGGCAGCAGGTTGTACTTCTGCATTATCCTTTCGTATTTGGGAAGAACCAGAAAGCTGACTCCTAATCTGGAAATGAGGTAAACGCCGGTATTTTTCATCCTTTGCAGCAAGTTCATGCGGTCTGTGAGGAGGGAATTAAACTCTGGAACATAAGCTAATGGAGCGGGAGCTCCCACTTCGGCAGGATACCAAAGGCCGGTTGAAAATACAGCATATTTAACCCCTAAAAGATGAGCTATCACAAACCCACACATATCATTGGGGTCCACCAGCAGCAGGTCAAACTTTTCTCTCTTCAGGTTCTGGATCAGGGCATGGTTACCAACCATCATGTCACAGTTCTTAGTATAGTGATCCAGTATATCAAACAGTTCGCTTGCTGTCAATCTCCCAGAGAAAATATTCCGCATTTTGGACTGCAGGAAAGCATCCGAGGTGGTACTGTTGAAGATCCCGGGGTAGCGCTGGAGGCTGTAGTGAGTAGATGGGGCGATGTCTCTGCCTTCCGAGAGGAGGAACACTGTATGGTGGCCTCTCTCATGCAAGGCTGAGGCCAGCGTCTTGAAAATGTACATATGGCTTTCGAACATAATTGGCGGCACGATGATGATTTTAGCAGCCTTCGCTATCCCAACAGCACTCCACAGGAGCATGAAATAAGAAGTATAAGCCTTCATAGCTGTAATGACAACCAGAAAACAACTTAAATTAGAATACAATGCTGACCATTCAAAACAATCACAAGGGTCTTTTTCCCCCCAAATACATAATGATCTAATACTTTTTCTAAAAGATCACTTTTAAACTTATCCTAATATTTGCTCTAATTACCTCTTTATTTTTGAAAGAGCAGTTATTTATATATGGAATTGGTAGCAACACTGACATAAACTGAAATATATTTAAAAGGAGTATATTATTTCATCAGTAGATATTCTTTAATTGTAAATAAAACTTCCATAAGGTCAAATGACAAACAATATCTTCTCTTTGAATATTTATGAAACATCGTTTTATCTCCTAAATTGAATGTCAAAGTTAATCCCAGAAAGAAGAATCAAGTTTTTTTTTTTAATTTCTACATATATCAGCATGTGTGTCTATGTAAATCATTTTATTTCAGCCGTTACATTTCCATTTATATAACCAAGTATGTATACCGAAGGAAGACTATTTTAGAAAATAATTATTTTAAATGGTAATTCCGTAATTACCTTTTCCATAATTACCATTTCTTTTCTAATTCCATAGAAAAGAAAGAAAAGATCTTTAACACGCATTTTCCCTTTACCTAAATACCATCAGTAGGCCAGTAGCTCTCATCTGTAATCTATCAACCTGGGAGACTAAGGCAGCAGGAATCCTTGAGTTCAGGAGTTGGAGACCAGCCTACGCAAGAACAAAATCCCACCCCTGTCTCTACTAAAAACAGAACAAATTATCCTGGTGTTAGGGCGGGTGCTGTAGTATCAGCTACTCAGGAGACTGAGACGATTTCTTAAGGTTGCTGACTCCAAAGCACTCTAGCCTGAGCAACAGAGTGAGGTTCTGTCTAAATAAATAAATACCATAAAAAAACTGGCAGTCTATATTTATGTAATTTATATCAATTTCCTAAAGCATTATAGGGGACAACCTATAAGAGAAACTTCTACTAGAAAAGTTCAAGAGTATTAAATTTAAGTAAATGCTTACTGAAGAAGAGCCTGATGAATAACTATATCCCAGACCATACTTTTTATGCTGCACCCCTAATTCAAGATAAATGGCAAATCAGATGATGACTATACACTTGAAGACTGACACTTCTCTTATCCTTTCACGTTAAAAGATTATATTTAATAGTTAAAAGTTATTATGTGGGGACCATATAGTGTGCAAACACTCCCTAACCAGATGAATATAACTAATATTTAAACTCTAAATTAGACCTCTAACGGAAAAGAGATCTAAATAATTGCCCCTGCAAACTGGACACTTTTATTTCAAGGAATAGCACAAAATAGATTATTTAGACCTCACAAACTCACTACCTATTTTTATTCATCCTCATAAATTAACCACCCAATTTGTACAAATTTCTATCATCGAAATGCAGTTGTTAACTATACCTTCTCAACATTCACATATTTTAAGCAACATGAAAACATCAATAAATAATATATTCTCCAACATCAAGACTCAACTATAAAATACCTACATTTTCAGATGTATTTTCCACTCCCACGCCACTAAAAGCTTCAAAGTATTTCTAGATAAATTAAAATAATACCATTAAGAATAAATAAAAGTAATGCCTGTTATAAAGATATAATGTTAAATGTTGCTTGATTTATTACAGGAGCTTCAAAAATAAATTCAGAGAAGACAAAAAAGTACAAGGTCAATAAAGGAAGAAAATTAAGTATCTGGCCTTGGAAGAAAACCTTTCAAGCCTTTGTATTATTGTACTACCACATGTACGTGTCTCTCCAATGTTACCTTCCAGCAAGTCTGAAGGAGAAAAAATTATGTATTTTACGTGAACACGTGATGAATTCCAGGGATAAGATTTATGCAAAATCAGTTATCCCAGCACCTACAGCCATAGGCATCACTGCTTGTCTATTCAAAAAGATATACTTGATAATGGATCAATGGTAGACAACTGCTGTCCTCATTGGGTTTGGGGTCTAGCTGAGCAGGCACACTTTGTTCAGCCATAGTTAAAACCATAACTTTATCATAAATAATTAAAAAATAGAATACAACAATATGGAAACAAATCTTTTCACTGTTTCACATTTTATTCTTCCTATTTATTTCAATATTATTTTTTCTGTACAACTATTACAAAGTAAAAAGAAATTATAGAAAATGTTATTTTTTTTTTAATGAACAACTGCTTATGTTCTAGAATAGCCCTGTTCAAAATAAGTCTTAGTAAAGGACCTGGCACAGTGGCTCATGCCTGTAATCCTAGCACTCTGGGAGACTGAGGCAGGTGGAGCGCCTGAGCTCAGAAGCTCTAGATCAGTTTAATCAACAGCGAGACCTGTCTCTAAAAATAGCCAGGCATTCTGGTGGCTGCCTGTAGTCCCAGCTGCTTGGGAGGCTGAAGCAAGAGGATCACTTGAGCCCAAAAGTTTGAGGTAGCTGACACCATGGAATTCTACCTAGGGCAACAATGTGAGACTTTGTTTGCCTCAAATCAATCAATCAATCAATCGATAAATAAATAAATGGGGAAAACATCTTTTTATAATGATGAAAACGTTCTGGATCCTTTCTATCCAACACTATTCCCACCTATATGTGGGCAATCTAGTAAGAATGATCAAGAGATTCTCAGTTATCCCCCTCACCAGTCACCCATACCTCCTGAAAGTTTTAAATACCAGCAACTTTTTTTATTTTATTTTGCAGTTTTTGGCTGGGGCTGGGTTTGAACCCACCACCTCCGGGATATGGGCCGGTGCCCTACTCCTTTGAGCCACAGGTGCCACCCCCAGCAACTATTTTTATACATTTACCCATTTATTTTACAGAAACACACTGGGAATTATTTAAAAAATACATATTTAAATACACAAAAATCCCTATCTTTATGATGCTTAAAATATATTAAAAGGAGAGAGAAAATCCAAGAAAATAAATAAAAATGAATACTATAAAGCCATTTGGAAAATAATACCAAAATAAAAAGACTCTCCATATCCATTTCCTAAAAATAATTGTTAACCTTGGTTTTATGAAATTTTTATGGAAAAATCTGAGTATTAAATACTCTCATTCATTTGAGACTTCTTTTAAATTTTAAGCAAGTGCTCATTGTATTTTAATGAGACTTTTGGTGAGACGTTAAAAATCAGAAATGGATGCTGAATTTTATCAACTGTGCAACTGAAATGTGCCTGATGTAATTGAGGAACTGGAACAGAAATTCCATTTAATTTAGCTACACATGGCAGGTGGCTGCCATACCAGAATAATATTTTAAAAAGTACACATAGTCTGAAAGTCACTATTCAGAAATATCAATATTCATGTGGCCAAATACCTTCTAAAAGTAATGTCCATGAGATCTTCATATGTCTTCATAAAACAATACTGATTACCAATAAAGAGGCACATTTACATGAGCACGTTATTCAAATTAATTATGACAGATTACAACAGCACTTTAATTTCATAAACATCAGTGTAGGAGATAAGAGAATAACACAACTACCCACAAACACTGATATTCTTGCCAATCCAGAAACACTTGAGTGTGTCTGCTGGAAACATGATTTTCTGACATAATTATATTATACCTCATTCCAATTTTAAGATTGTTTTATGCAAACATTTACAGTAAGGGGTTTTATTTCCAAAATAGGACACTTTACCATGATTCTTGGCAAAATATAAGTACTTACGATTTTGTGTTCAACAAAACATGCAAATCAAATAGGCATTCATTGATTCATACACTGGCACAAAAGATTCCATATGTCATGTGAAGATTTTAAAAATTTAATTATGCCCCATCATTTCAAAAGCATGACATATGATAGCAATTGACATCTAAAAGACCAAGAATACAGATTTTTTTTACAGAAGGTAAAAACAAAACATGAAGCTATCTCTATAGGTTCTTACATAATGATACTATGATAGGATTGGGGCCTTAAGTGTAATACCATCCAAGCAATCTACAAAATCATGAATGCCTTCTTACTAAAGGTTTTCAAACCCAGAGGATTGGTGACAATTAAGAATTCCCCTATCATCATTATTATTTAACCTAATTGTCAATGTTCTAACTATTATAATAGGAAATAAATGAGATGTAAAGTTTAGGAAGCATAAATGAAATTAAGATTTCCTGAGAAATCCTAACGAATCAACTAAAATCAAGGCAAACTAATAAGAATGGTCAATTTTCTCCCAAAAGTTTTAACCTCCAGCAACTATTTTTATACATTTACTTACTTATTTTGAAACACATTGGGAATTATTTTAAAAAATACATATTTAAATATACAAACATCTTTATCTTTATGAAGCTTGCGGTCTATTAAAAGGAAAGAGAAAATCCAAGAAAATAAATAAAAATGCATACTATAAAGCCATTTAGGGGAGGTACCTGTGGCTCAGTGGGTAGGATGCCAGCCCCATATAACAAGGGTGGTGGGTTCAAACCCAGTTCTAGCCAAACTGCAACAAAAATATAGCCGGGCATTGTGGCGAGTGCCTGTAGTCCCAGCTACTTGGGAGGCTGAGGCAAGAGAATCGCCTAAGCCCAGGAGTTAGAGGTTGCTGTGAGCTGTGATACCATGGCACTCTACCGAGGGCAATAAAATGAGACTCTGTCTCTAAAAAATAAAAATAAATAAATAAATAAATAAAGCCATTTAGAAAATATTACCAAAATAAAAAGACCCTCTGTACCCATTTCCTAAAAATAGTTGTTATCCTTGATTTATGGAATTTTGGAGAATAATCTGAGTATTAAATACTCTCATTTGTTTGAGACTTTTTTTAAAGTTTAAGCAAGTATTCACTGTATTTTAATGAGACATTTGTTGAGACATTAAAAATCAGAAATGGATGCTGAATTTTATCAACTGTTCAACTATTTTTTTTATTTTCCACACTTGTTCAGAAGGAAAAAAACAGAATGGTAAGGGGAATTGGTATTATATTCATTATTTTAAAGATTTTTTTTAAAGCCACTATGTCAGAAAACTAGAAAATTACTAAGAAATGTAAAATAAAACATGACTAAATGACACTTGTGTATAATGTAAAATAATCTTTTTCATCAACTATATAGTACAGACTCATATTACAATCATACTCCTAGTAACAGAACACTCCAAAGTTAGGAAGATGATTCTTTATCTGAAAAAATAAATTTGTAAAAACAAGCAAAAAAAGGAAGACTAATGAGTAAGCTTGCACTTTCAGTTGTTAAAATACACCACAATGGCACATTCAAATAATGCACTAGGGGGAGAGAAGGGCAAGATGGCCGACTGTAGCTGGGTTTTAACAGAAGCTCCCATCCAGAGGGAAGGATAATGAGCAGAGAGTACCCAGTAAAGCTGGAGACTGGGAGCAGAGCTGAAGAGAGAAGAGTGATAACTACATGTCACCTCTGATGAGGTAAGCTGTGACTCCAAGAAAGCAAATTTCAGCTGAGACTTCAACCCAGAGTCATGGATTAACTAGGATGGGACAAAGACCAGCTGAATACATGACAGAGCCACCTACCCCCACCACACCAACCAGGGCCCCAGACCCTCAGACTGTAATACTGTATGAGTCCTTTGCAAAGCTGTAAGGGAAAAAGTTACAGTCACCAGTCCCAGCTCCTTGGCAAAGGGGTGGTTAACCACAACTCCAGAAGCCACTCATCCAATTTCACCTTACCTGTCCATCTAGCCAAATGGTGAAAATTAATCATTGGGCAGAATCAGCAGAAAAACTCTGGCAGCATTAATAATCGGGAGTGTATCAACTCCCCAAGGAATGACAAAGCAGATACACCAGATGATCCCATTATAAACAAATGGCTGAGATGTCAGAAATCGAGTTCAGAATTTGGAAGGCAAATAAGATTAACAGAATGAATGTAACATTGGAATTAGAAATTCTAGGAATATTTCAAAAGTTGTCTCAAGAATTCAATGAATTCAAATACAAAATCACCAAAGATTTTGACACATTGAGAAAAAAAATTGCAGCCCTCCATGATATGAGAAATACAGCAGAATCCCTCCATAAGAGAATTAAGCAGACAGAAGAAAGACTATCTGACATCAAAGACAAAGCTTTTGAACACTCCCAAATGCTCAAAGAGGAAGAGAAATGTAGATCAAAAATGGATTATTCTCTTAGAGCTTGGAATGCTCCCAAATGTTCAAAGAGGAAGAGAAGTGGAGAGCAAAAATGGATCATTCTCTTAGAGAGCTGTGGGACTACTCCAAAAAAGCAAATACTCACCTTATAGGAATCCCTGAAAAGAAGAAGATGTTCCAAGAGGCTTTCAGCAGATAGTTTCAGAACCCCAGCATGACTCAGTCCAAATAAAGCATCTCTTAAACACATTATAATTAACTTTGCCAAGTTAATAGGAAGGAGAAAATTCTACGAGCAGCTAGATGGAAGTAAACCATAACCTATAAGGGGAAGAATATTAGAATGACTGCAGATCTCTCTGTTGAAATTTCAAGCCAGAAGAGGATAGTCATTGACTTTCAACCTTCTAAAACAAAACAACTTTCAACCCAGAATCCTGTATCCAACTAAATTGAGGTTCATTTGTGATGGAGAAACTAAATACTTTAATGACAGTTACATGTTGAAGAAATTTGCCATAACTAAACCAGCTCTCCAGGATATTCTCAGCCCATCCTCCACAATAATCAGCACAATCCTCCACCACCAAAGTAAACTCACTCAGAAACTTTTGATCAAATCCCACCTTCCACAGTGGTGAAAGGTTTAAAAATATCCACTAGACTTTCAAAAAACTTGAAACCCAAAATACTACCAGGCTTATCAATAGTCTCAATGAACGTGAATGGCTAAAATTGCCCTCTAAAGAGGCAGGGGTTGGCTGACTGGATACAAAAATTTCTGGCCAGATATCTACTGCTTACAAGAATCTCATTTTACCTTAAAAGATAAACATAGACTCAGAATGAAGGGATGGACATCTATAATTCAGGCAAACGGAAATCAGAAAAAAAACAGGTGTTGCAATTTCATTTACAGATACAATTGGCTTTAAACCAACAAAAGTAAGGAAAGATAAGGATGGTCACTTCTTTTTTGTCAAGGTAAAAACTTAACAGGATGAGATTTCAATTATTAACATTTATGCGCCCAACCAGAATGTTCCTCAATTTATAAAAGAGACCCTAACAGACATGAGCAACTTGATAGTCAGAGATTATCCAGCACCATAATAGTAGGAGATTTTAATACTCCATTGGTAGTGTTGGATACATTCTCCAGTAAGAAAAATTCTAGACTTTAACTTAACCATTCAACAATTAGATTTAACAGACATATACAGAACATTTCATCCTAACAAAACTGAATACACATTCTTCTTATAAGTCCATGGAACATCCTTCAAAATTGATTACATCTTAGGTTATAAGGCTAACCCTAGCAAATTTAAAGAATAGAAATAAAAAAATAGAAATAGAAAGAAAGAAGATTCCTTGTGTCTTCTCGGACCATCATGGAATAAAAGTTGAACTCAGTAACAACAAGAATCTGCATAAGCATACAAAAACATAGAAACTAAATAACATTATGCTGAATGAAAGCTAGTTCATAGATGAAATTATAAAGGAAATTACCAAGTTTTTGGAACAAAACAATAATGAAGACACAAATTACCAGAACCTCTGGGATACCGCCAAAGGCAGTCCTAAGAAGGAAATTTATAGCATTGCAAGCCTTCCTCAAAAGAACAGAAACAGAGGAAGTTAATGACTTAATGGGACATCTCATGCAACTGGAAAATGAAGAACATTCCAACCCTAAACCCAGCAGAAGAAAAGAAATAACTAAGAAATAACTAAAATTAGAGCAGAAATAAATGAAATTGAAAACAAAAGAATTATACAACAAATCAATCAATCAAAAAGTTGGTTTTTAGAAAAGGTCAATAAAATAGATAAACCTTTGGCTAACATAACCAGAAATAAAAGAGTAAAATCCCTAATTTCATCTATCAGAAATGATAAAGGCCAAATAACAGACTCCTCAGAAATTCAAAACATCCTTAATGAATATTACAAAAAACTCTATCCTCAGAAGTATGAAAATCTGAAGGAAAATAGACCAATACTTGGAAACACACCAACTTCCTAGACTTAGCCAGAAAGAAGTGGAAATGTTGAACAGGCCTATATCAAGTTCTGAAATAGCATCAACTATACGAAATCTCCCCAAAAAGAAAAGTCTGGGACCAGATGGCTTTACATCAGAATTCTACCAAACCTTTAACGATGATATGATTGTATATCTGGAAAACCCCAGGAACTCAACTACAAAACTCTTAAAAGTGATCAAGGAATACAGCAGTTTGTCTGTTATAAAATCAATACTCAAAAATCTGTAACATATATATATATATATATATATATATATATACCAACAATAGTCAAGCTGATAAAACAATCAAGGACTCTATTCCCTTTACAATAGTGCCAAAGAAGATGAAATATCTGGGAGTGTACCTAACAAAGGATGTGAAAGATCTTTATTAAAAAAACTATGAAACTCTGAGAAAAGAAATAGCTGAAGATAGTAATAAATGGAAAAACATACCATGCTCATGGCTGAGAAGAATCAACATTGTTAAAATGTCCATCCTACCCAAAGCAATCTATAGATTTAATGCAATCCCTATTAAAAAACCTCCATCATATTTTAAAGATCTGGAAAAATTAGTACTTCGTTTTATATGGAAACAGAAAAAACCTTGAATAGCCAAGACATTACTCAGAAATAAAAACAAATCAGGAAGAATCAAATCATTCAGAAACTCTGAAGTCATGCAGCCCTTAAGCCCAAGAAGATCAGAGGTTGAGAGCCCGCCGCTTGGTTGACAAGTGTTGAATACAAATTGTCTTAACAGCGTAAAGGTCTCAGCACTGTGGATAAACAGTCATAAAATCCATTGGAGGTTAACTTAATGGGCCCATAGAAAACTTAAAAGAGTAAGTTCCCTGCAGCTTTAGATTTTTTGCACAAATGGATGACGCATGTTTTATTGAGAATGTAAAGCAGAAAAACATTTGTTGTTGTGTAGACTCAATGTTGTCACTTAGGTTTAGAATTAAATAGAAATTAGATAATGGTAAATGTTTTAGATTATGGATTAGGTGTGTATGTGACCACCAGTGTATAAAAGGTAGCCATAAATAAAGATGTTTTGCTACATGCCATCTTGAGCTGTAGTCTGCTTCTTGCACCTTTTCACATTACATAAGCGAGCTTGTACCTGAGGCAAAGCTGCTGTCCCCTCCTGTCTCCAGTCACGCAACAAACTTAAGATATAAAACTATAAAAATTCTTGTATAGAGTGCAGGAGAAACACTTGAAAAAATTGGCCTGGGAGAATACTTTATGAGGAGGACCCCTGGGCAATCGAAGCAACACCAAAAATACATTACTGGGATATGATCAAACTAAAAAGCTTCTGCACTGCCAAGAACACAGTAAGTAAAGCAAGTAGATGACCCACAGAATGGGTGAGGATTTTTGCAGGTTATGTTTCTGACAAAGGTCTAATAACCAGAATTCACAGAGAACTCAAACTAATTAATAAGAAAAGAACTAGTGATTCCACTTCATTGTGGACAAGAGACATGAACAGAACCTTCTCTGAAGAAGACAGATGCATGGTTTACAGACACATGAACAAATGCTCATCATCTTTAATCATCAGAAAAATGCAAACTCAAACCACTTTGAGATATCATCTAACTCCAGTAAAAGCCCAAACACAAAATCCCAAAACTACAGATGTTGGCATGGATGTGGAGAAAAGGGAACACTTCTGCACTGCCAGTGGGAATGCAAGCTAATACGTTCCTTTTGGAAAGAAGTTTGGAGAACACTCAGGGATCTAAATGTAGGCCTGCTGTTTGATCCTGCAATTCCTCTACTAGGTGTATATCCACAAGACAAAACATCACTTTGCAATAAAGATATTTACACCAGATTATTCACTGCAGCTCAATTCATAATTGTCAAGTCAAGGAAGAAACCTAAGTGTCCACTGACCCATGAATGGATGCAAAAATATGGAGATTGTGAAAATATTTGTGGTTGCCAGAGATCAAGGATGAAGGAAAGATGAATAGGTAGAATATAGATGTTTAGGGAAATCTGCTACTATGTAGCAAAATCATACACATGATATTCTTTTTATAAGATTATTTTAGTGGAAATTTAAGGTATCTTCAAAGTTTGCAATTAGTAACAATCTTTTCCTGCAGCAATGAATTCAGAAGAATGCTCATGGAAATTAAGTATGATTCTCAAAATCATATAGCAAAACTACTCTGTATGACACCATAATGGTGGATACATGTGATTATACATCTCTAAACCAGTGGTTCTCACTTTTCCTAAATCCTCCTAATGCCATGACACTTTAATACAGTTCCTCATGTTGTGGTGACCCCCAACCATAAAGTTATTTTTGTTGTTACTTCATAACTGTAATTTTGCTACTGTTATGAATTGTAATGTAAATATCTGATATGCAGGATGTATTTTCATTGTTACAAAGGGGTCTCGACCCACAGGTTGAAAACTGCTGGTCTAAACCCACTAAATAGAAAACACCAAGAGTGAATTCTATTATAAACCATGAAATATAAGTGATAACAAAGTGTCAATGTAGATCCATTGATTGCAATAAATTACCACTCTGGGGTAGGATGTCTATGCTGAGGAGTTTGTACAGGTGGAAGCAAGGAATAAATGGAAAATCTCTGTACTTTTTGCCAAATTTTGCTATGAACTCATAACTGCTCTATAAAATAAAGCTTACTAATGTTTTCAAATAAGGTCTCTGAGCAAGAACCCCATAATATTTATCTTATGGTATAATATAATTTATATAGTTATCTTAGTTTTATTACATGAGTTATTATAATTAGATAATATAGTTAACTTATATTTTGATCAGATTATGTTAATAGCCCACAATATTATTTATATTTAAAGTAACCATAAACAACTTTAAAAAATAAACTAGGCAATAAAAATAAAATACGTGGATGAATCTAATGCACCACAAACAAACATAATGGGCTACTGATATCCTAGAAAAAAAACCTGCAACATACATAATAGATAATTATTTTCCATGAGCATTCTCCTGAATTCACTGGTACAGGAAAGGACTGTTACTAAGTGCTAACTTTGAAGATATGTTAAATTCCCAGTAACTGGGGATTGGTTAAATTGATATTCATTGTTATAATGCAGCCACTGAAATAATCCTGTAAAAAGAGTATGGCATACAAAGACATTCAAGATTTGCTATAGACTGAAAATTGGGCTAATGAAACATTATATTTAGTATGTTCCACTTTGCAAAATACATATATGCATGTATACATCCATAGGAGCAATAAACCAAAATAGCAGTGTATTTCTCTGGATAGTATGACGTATAAGGCACTTTAAGTCTTTCTTTCTGCATATTTACAAAGTAATCCCCACTCTGGTCATGTGCTTTTATGAAATAAAAATAATAAATATTATTTTAAAGTAAGATATGATGAAAAAGTATCTCATTAACAATAACAATCAAGGATATAACATACTTTTCAAATTACCAAAACAGGATATTGACTATTCCAATAAGCATGTCCAGATTTTCACTCAAGATATATACACGGAAATAATTCTTAAATGTATAGAATTATTTCAATGAAAGACAATATTCTAAAAGAGTCAATCCTTCCCATACCATAAATAGATTATACAAATTTATTTCCAATACCACTGAAAGGTTTGTATTTTAATCAGATTACATTCACATTCATGTGTATGAATATAATCAGAAAGAATACATCTTTGATAAAGAAACATTATTGACTTAGGACGCCCATGTAAATACTAAACATATAGTAAAGCCACAATAATAGATGGATCTAGACTAAGGATACCAAATCAAATCAATACATCAGTGAAAGAAGCCTATAAGAATTCCCTGAATAAATATAAACATAAATGGGATGAAGGAAGTACCACAAATAAGATAAAGAAGGGACAACTTATTCAATATTCAGTGTTAAAGACTGGCTATATATCTAAAAAATAAAATCACTAATTTTTTTTGCCTTAGACCTTTCCCAAAGTAAATCAAATAGCATAGTATTAAATGTTTTCTAAATAAAGCCATCAAAACTGTTAAGCTTTAAATAATTATGTGGGAAAAAAATTAGGAATAAAGAAAAAATCTCCTTTACAAACATTATAGTTAGTTACATAATCATTAAGTATTTTTGAACTGTTTAGAACATCTGGAGAATAGGTTTCCAGTTCAAGAGGGCAAATTGAACACAAATGTTTCCATTATATTCCTCCCAAAGTTCAGTGATGATACCACTGCACTCCAGCCTGGGTGACCGAGTTAAAAATCTTATCCCTTAAAAACAAACAAACAAAAGAATATAAAAGAGAGTAAATACATAATAGCTCTAAGTGTGAGGTATGAGAAAATAAGGTATTGGCAGGGCCAATACAGACTAGATTTTTCTTTTATGCAAGTGTCAAAGATGTTATTTTTAATTATATTGCTTGGCCCCTGCAAAGGCACAGCACAGTCTTAAATAGCTGATGTAAATGTAAAGAGGGTGCAAATATTCCAAAATACAACTGGCACATTATTTTACATGTACAGAACTACTCTAAATTAGAAATACCAAAACATATTACAAACTTGTTTATTACATCATTTCCAACAGCAAACAGACAGAAACAACTAAGAATCCAGCACATAAAGACCAATCAAATGTACTATAGTATATTTTACAAAGGCGTATTATTATAGAGCTATCAAAAATCATATTTTAATAGGGGAAGGGCAAGATGGCTGACTAGAGGCAGCTTTTACCAGAAGCTTCTGCCCAGAAGGAGAAAAGTTGGACTTAAGTGAACTCAGAGAAGTTAAAAGCGGGGAATTGAAAAAAAGAAGAAACCAGGGTGCACATCATCCCCACCGAGACAAGCTGCAAGGCCCAGAAAGAGGGAGAAAGATAATAGAGACCAGGTACTGAGCGACCAGTCTGAAAGCACCTACTGCCAAGAGGATGGGAGACCCCTCCCCCAACAGGGAGTCCCACCTTGGGCTTTCCACAAGGGAGCAGGTAACAAAGGACCTCTCACATTACCCCAGGGGAGAGAGCCAAGAGATCCCAGTTCTCTTACACCTGGGAATTCCACCTCTGAGCCTAGTCCCCATCCTTTCTGGTATATAAGTGAACTATTCTTTCTGCAGTCCTGAGCCCACAGCCCACCTTCCCCCACTTTCTGGTTGCCCATAGACTGCCCCTTGCAGAGGCCAGACTGTTTGGCCACTTCTCTCAGAAGCCCCTGCATTGTGTGGGCTGCTGAACCACACAGAGCACCCAGTTGCTCCGTGAGGAAACAGTGGTGCCACAGTCCTTTTTGCATGTGGCAGTGTCATCTCTCCTGGCTCCCATTCCAGCTAAAAGAGACCTTTTCCCAGCACCCTGGAGAATCCTTGCTTGGTGTCTGTGCCAGGTGACCCCTGCTGACCCTCTGAACTTGTCTGAATTGGTGTTGGTGGTGCTGCCTAAGTGAGTATAACTGGAACTCTCAGTCAAAACTGTCCGTGGATTCTTGTTCCTCTGTTCTGGCTGGGACCCCTTATTTGACTTTGTTGGAATGGGGAGGAGGAGATGTTGAATCAGCAGGTCTGTCTGCAGATTCCCCTCCTTCAGCTATTGTAGGTAGGGGGAAGGGACACAGCTGTTCCTGTCTTCCTCCAGCAGACATTCCAGTGAAACACTGCATCTCCTTTGAACTGGGTACAGGGCAGACAGACAGCAGGACAGAACCAGGTTGCGGTGATCTCACCAAGCTGGCCCTCAGAAACTCACTGCAGCCCTGAAAGGGAGCTTTGCGAGGCTGTAGAGGATGCACATGCTCAGCTCACTGGGGAAGGGATAGTCAGCTCCAGGTCCTGGGGCTTCCAGCTTTGGTCTCAGCCCACCAGTTTTAGTTACCAAATACATCTGTATGTTTCCTAACGGTCCCCAATTAGATTATCTCTTAGTAACTACATAGGGGCAATCTAACATTTCAACTAAAAAAATATAATATTTTTAAAAAGCTGAAAATACTTATGGGGAGGCGTCATAGAATTTGGCAACATGAGAAATCAGAGCAGATTTGACAACATGAGAAATGAGAGATCAACCTTCCCAAGAGATTACAAGACAGATACAACAAAAAATTACCATCCATAGAGGAATTGCTAAAATGTCAGAAATAGAATTCAGAATATGGATGGCAAAAAAGATGATTGGAATTGAGAAGATGGAAACAGAAATACAAAAAATAGTGCAAAAGTCTCAAGAAGATAGTGAATTTAAAGACAAGTCATCAAGGATATGGACATAATGAGGAAAACTACAGCAGAGCTTAAGGAATTGAAAAAGGCATTTATGGAGCTTCAAAACATAGTGGAGATCCTCAGTAATAGAGTAGAACATGGAGAAGAAAGAATATCAGAAATTGAAGACAAGACTTTTGAACTATACCACTCATTCAAAGAGGCAGAAAAAAAGAACAAAAACAGAATATTTCCTGAGAGAGTTATGGGATCATTCCAAAAGGTCAAACATCTGAGTTTTAGGGATTCCTAAAGAAGAGAATGGTCCTAACAGCCCTGATGCTTTACTCCAAAACATTATGGTGGACAATTTCCCAAGCATTACAAGAGACATGGAAGTTCAGATAGTAGATACTTTCAGAACTTTAGCACAACTCAATCCAAGCAAAGCATCTCCTGAACACATGCCAATTAACTTTGCCAGAGTCAATGTGAGGGAGAAATCCTACAAACAGGCAGGCATTAGAAAAGTCTTACCTACAAAGGGAACGGTATCAGGATGACCATAGATCTTCTAGCTGAAACTTTGTAAGCCAGAAGAGGATGGCCATCAGCCTTTAAATGTCTTAAACAAAACAATTTTCAGCTCAGGATCCTGTATCCTGCTAAATTGAGTTTAATGTATGGTGGTGAAATCAAATATTTCACCGACATGTAAATGTTGAGGAAATTTGCCATAATTAGACCAGTTCTACAGGAAGTACTCAGATCCATTTTTCAAAATGACCAGTATGATGGTTCATCACCAAAGTAAACACACCCAGAAATTAAAGAACAAAGCCTAGCTTCTACAATGGCATAAGGGATAAAAATAAGTTCTGGAACTCTGAAAAACAAAATGATTGGATCTCCACCATATCCATCAATTCTCTCAATAAATGTGAATGGTTTGAACTCACCCCTAAAGGGGCACAGTCTGGACTGACTGGATACAAAAGCTTAGGCCGTGGGCAGCATGTGTGACTCATTGAGTAGGGCACTTCCCCCATATACCGAAGGTGGCAGGTTCAAACCCAGCCTCGCCAAACTGCAAAACAAAAATAGCTGGGCGTTGTGGTGGACGCCTATAGTCCCAGCTACTTGGGAGGCTGAGGCAAGAGAATCACCTAAGCCGAGGAGCTGGAGGGTGCTGTGAGCTGTGTGACACCATGGCACTCTACCGAGGGTGATAAATTGAGACTTTGTCTCCACAAAAAAAAAAAAAAAAAAAAAGCTTAGGCCCAATATCTGTTGTCTCCAAGAAATACACCTAACCTCAAAGGATAAAACAAGACTCAGGGTGAAGGAATGGAAAACAATAATTCAGGCAAATGTAAATCTGAAACAAACAGGTGTTGCAACTTCATTTGCAGATACAATTGGATTTAAACCAATAAAAATAAGGAAAGACAGGATGGACATTACATACTTGCCAAGCGAAGCACACAACATGAAGAGATTTGAATAATTAACATTTACACAATGGACAGATCTTTCAAGCAGAAACTAAACAAAGAAATACTGGACTTAAACATGACCCCAGAACAAATGCAATTAACAGACTTACAAGGTGTCCCTAAAGTTCCTGAGCAATTTAAAATAGTTGGCTATATATACAATCTATATATATTCAGTCTGCCTGTATATGGAACATTTCATCCTAACAAAACTGAATACACATTTTTCTCACCATACCACAGATCATCCATCCTCAAACTGATCATATCTTAGGACACAAGTCTAACCTCAACAAATCAAAAAAAAAAAAAAAAGAAAGAAAAGAAATTATTCCTTGTATCTTCTCAGACCATCACAAAATAAAAATTAAACTCAACAGCAACAAAAATCTTCATACCCAGTTAAAGTCATGAAACTAAATAATCTTATCCTGAACAACAGCTGGGTCAAAGATGAGATCAAGAAGGAAATCATTAGATTTATTGAACTAAACAGTAATGAAGCCACAAACTATCAAAACCTATAGAATACTTCACTTATTCTTAAGAGGGAAATTTATGGTGTTAGATGACTTTATCAAGAAAATGAGCACGTCAACAACCAAATGGGCCATCTCAAGCAACTGGAAAAGGAAGAATAATCCAACCCCAAGCTGAATTAAATGCAATTAGAGCAGATTTAAATGAAATTGAACACACAAGAATCATTCCAAAGATCAGGGAAACAAACGGTTCATCAAAAAGATTTAATAAAATTGATAAACCCTTGTTCATCCCAACCAGAAACAGAAAAGTAAGATCTCTAATAACTTCAGTCAGAAATGTCAAAGGGGAAATAACAGATGCCACAGCAATAGATTACTGTTACTCAACGATTACTACAAAAAACCTCTATTCTCAGAAATATGAAAATGTAGAAGAAATGAGCCAATACCTGAAAGAACACCTTCTTCCTAAACTTAACTAGAAAGAACAAGAAATTTTGAATAGACCTATGTCAAGCCCTGAAATTGCATCACCTATACAAAATCTCCCAAAAAAGAAAAGCCTATGGTTTCACACTAGAATTCTACCAAATCTCCAAAGAAGAACTAGTTCCTATATTGCATAACCTATTCCAAAATCTAGAGAAGGAAGGAATCCTCCCCAACACATTCTATGAAGCAAATATCACCTGACTGCAAAACCAGTAAAGGACACAACAAAAATTAATTATAGGCAAATATCATTATAAAAATATTCAACAAGATTCAAGCAAACAGAATATGGTGACACATTAAAAACGTTATACATCATGATCAAGTAGGTTTTATCCCAGGGATGCAATGTTGGTTCCACATATGTACATCCATAAATATAATTCAGCACACAAATAGAAGCAAAAACAAAAGGCCATTGATCCTCTCAATAGACACAGAGAAAGTCTTCAACATCCTTTTCTGACTAGAATATGTAAGGAAATGGGTATAGATGGGACATTTCTTTAACTGATAGAGGCCATCTACAACAAACCCACAGCCAGTATCATACTGAATGAAGTAAAACTGAAAGCATTTCCACTCTGAACCTGAACTAGAGAAGGGTGCCCTCTAGGGCATTCCTTTTCAACATAGTGCTTGAAGTCCTAGCCGTTGCAATCAGGCATGAGGAGATTATGGCTCCACATTTCCCAAAGCAATCTACAGATTTAATGTGATCCCCATCAAAGCTACTACTTGACTATACTTCACTGCCAAACACTTGAAGAAAATACAAAATTCAAAGAATCTATATAAATGTATTATTGCACATGAATCCACTCTTTCTTCTTTATATTAAAATGATTTTTATGCCTGTATTCAAGACAAGAAACCAAGAAAATTTTCAGAGGTGTGCCCACTCACCACAGAAAAGTCCTCTGATATTTAAATATGAATTAATTTGGGCAAAACAACAAAAATATCAGGATTACCAGGGAAGCACTTTACTTAAATGCTGTACATGCAAAACACTCATATGTAAAAGTGATTCCTCCAAGGTCAAAAGAAGAAATTTTTGTTTGTTTGCTTGTTTGTAATAGAGACTCCTCTGTCATCTTGGGTAGAGTGCAGTGGCATCAACATAACTCCTTGTGACCTCAAACTCCTGGGCTCAAGCGATTCTCCTGCCTCAAGCTCCTGAATAGCCCAGGCACCAGGCCTGACTAAATTTTTTTTGACTTTTTAATAGAGAGAGGGTCTTGTTCTTCCTTAGCCTGGTCTCAAACTCCTAACCGCAAAGCATCCTCCTGCCTCAGCCTCTGGAGTGCTAGGATTACAGGTATGAGAGCCCAAAGGAAGAGTTTTAAACCCATACAGCACTAGAAAAAGAAATTAGATTAGCTATGTTGCTCCTGTGAGTAGGTATCAATGATTCACATATGCTGAAATGTGATACAGGACGACCCCAAAATGTTACTGAGATTTTTTTAAAGATGAAAAATAGACATTTATAAATCCTCTGGTATTTCCCACTTTCTCAAACAGAAGACTAAAATACCAGAGTCTAATACCATACTCAACTCCTTGCAATGTTACATTAAAATGGTATTTTTATAGACTTATTTAAAAAAAAAAATGAGGAACCAACTTTAGCCACCACTTGACAGAATCATTTCTCTAGTTTTCCTGTTTAAGGTTAGTTCATTAATAATCCTGAACTGGAAAGCATTCACAAGGATGAGCCATATAGGAAAAAAATGACAAATACATAAAACATAAACTAATGTGAAAAACTTAGGTTTTATTTTTAATAGTCTATCATCTCAACAACTCAATAATTCATAGCTTGTCACTTTACAAAGAATAAGTCCAAGTGTTTTCCCACTAAAGGAGAAACAAAATAAGGGGTAGTGGGAAATGTA
The DNA here is from genome assembly GCA_963574655.1 of Perodicticus potto. Taxonomy (NCBI): domain Eukaryota; kingdom Metazoa; phylum Chordata; class Mammalia; order Primates; family Lorisidae; genus Perodicticus; species Perodicticus potto. Next base: position 29,325 of record CAUYRH010070244.1, read on the forward strand.
AAATCATCTCTATATAGGGTGAGTGAATTGGGCTATTTAGAAAAGTGAAGGAGGCCAGGCCCGGTGGTTCACGCCTATAATCCCAGCACTCTGGGGAGGTCGAGGTAGGTGGATTGCCTGAGCTCACAGGTTTGAGACCAGGCCTGAGCCAGAGCGAGACCTTGTGTCTAAAACTAGTCAGGCATTGTGATGGCACCTGTAGGCCCAGCTACTCTGGAGACTAAGGCAAGAGAATCCCTTGAGCTCAAGAGTTTGAGGTTGCTGTGCTCACCACAGCACTGTACCGAGGGTGACAAAGTGAGACTCTGTCTCCAAAAAAGAAAAAAGATACAGAAAAGTGAAGGTGATGATTTAGTCCAAAGCAATTACATAGTCTGCCTAGAGCACAGATAAGGTTCTCAGTGGTTGCAAGTTTCTCTAGCATTTAGTAGTATACGGACTATGGTAACATGAGCAAATATGCCAAACGTAACTGTCACCAGAGGCCAATCTGGTACTATAGCAAATATTGTTGCACAAATTTCATCTCTTTCCAAAGCACCTTTTTCAAGTAAGTCTTAGAAAATGCCATTGAGCATGATAAAAAATACATAAATATAAATCCAGTGAGATAAATACTGATTGAGCATCATTACTAGAGCTTTTAAGTAAGTATAAATTTTATGTTAGAAATCTGTTCTTCGGTATTCCTCTAGTGTAACCTAAGCTCCATTAATGTAGGTATTTTAGTAAACTTTGGTAACTGTTCTATTCCCATGTGTCTAACCATGTAGTAAGTGCTCAATAAATATTCATTAAGTGACTGACTACAACTGTGATTCTGAACTAGATGTGTACAGGGACAATACACCTCCACTAACAGCCCCATTTTCTTCAATTAATTTCAAATGAATGAACCTCCTAATTAAATCAATTGCTTTACTTTGTAACAAAATTGTACATCAAAAGCATTTACCTGAGGCATTGAAGTTAGTTACACTAACTTCAGAAAAATTTTCTGGGATAATGGGTATTGCAGTTGCAGGAAAAAAACATCAAGTAAAAGTTACATTTCATTACAGCTTCTGCTTGAATATGGGGTCTTTTTCCATCTTGTTAAATAACTTACTCACAGCAGTGTTATAAATGACCAAGAGAATTTCCATTATAATCAACAATCATAAATACAAGACTATGAAAGGAAAGCAGAACTTGTCGGTTGCAATGCACAGGCACGTGAGAAAGAGCTGGGGCTTGACTTGCCTCCTCCTCTCTCCCAGTTACAGAATCGTCTACTTTACTTTGGCTATCAGCCCAAAGACGAAAAGGTAACTTTTCTCAGCTTCTCTAACGACTAGTTTTACTCATACAAATAAATTCTAGTAAATGAGAAGGAAGCAGAAGTGCTATGTGTATCTTCTAATTTATGCCCTTGAAGGTTCACTGCTCACCCACCTGGCTGGATGAGGACAGGGTAATGATTAACATCCTGATGCATGCGAGCAAAAGCAGAAAGCAGCGAAGCTTTAACAGCAAAGAACCTTGGGGCCCACCACTGTGGGACCACAATGCTGGCCCTGTTTACTTATGCTCTAAGCTATGTTGTGTTCAGCAACTAAGCTACTTTTTCTAAGACACTGTATTTTGAGTCTCTGCTGACAGCCTCAATAATTTAACCACCCTGGTTTGCCTAGAATGGAGGTAGGATATGGAATTGTCTGTCAATGCCAGTCAAACTGCCCTTACAAGTGAATAAAGAGGTGAAAGGTGAGAACTGGGATAAGTGCCCCAAAAGTTGATGAAGAAACAGGCCTTGATAAAATTGATTGTAATTACTCACTGTCTATAATTGCTCCTCTGTAGTCACAAAGTGGAGGTAAAGCCATAAGATTTCTTAGCTTTCTCTGTGGATAATATCGCCTCTTCAAAATCTAGTAGTTTTTTGAGCTATCGTCTAGGTCCCACATTCCAGTGGATTGGCTGACCCACCCAGACAGGTGGTCCATACCAAGGAACTGACTCGACCAATCTTGTGGCACACCTAGCCACCCAAGAACCTGGTCCTCTCCAATGGATTAGTTGGCCCATCCAGGCCAACAACCCATAGCAAGGGACTAATGGTTCCACACCAAACCCAGTCAATTACCAGACCTGACTGCCTAATCCTCTGCCCACCAAACCGCCTTTAAAAACCCTGTCTCCCACATTCTCAGAGAGGAGGATTTGAGAATTCCTCCCATCTCCCCACTTGGCACTATACAGAATTAAACCATATTTCCGCTGTAAATGCTGTTCAGTGCATTGGCTTCTTTGGGGGCAGAGGACAAATGAACCTGAATGGGTGGCAACATTAAAACTGGGAATGTCTTGGCCAAACTGTGCTGCTCATCCTGTTGCTCCAATCCTGTCTGCTAACTACTATCAATAGACCACAGCTGTTTTTAACCACTGTGCACATTTTCGGCATGAGCATGACAGCCTTTATATGCATTATCTCATCTTATATTGAGCTCATACGAAGGCAAGGATAGCTGTCCTCATTTTACAGATGAGAGAATAAGGCTGAGAGGATTAAAATTGGACAAAGATCTAATATCTAGTATATTAATTCACTGGTATTCCAACATGGGAAGAAAAAGGGGGGGAAGGTAGAAAAAAATTATAACTCTGGGAAAACTAGAAGAAAATGCAGCTTTATTGCTACAAAATAGCCCCTATTTTAAAAATTTATCTTTCATGTCTACCCCATAGCTGGTGTTCTAAAGCTGTTTATGACGACCTACTTGCAAGTAAACTTCTAAAAGCAAGCTACCTCCTAAAATTGCATTATAGAATGGGAACCTCTTTGATCTGAGGTATGAGAATAGATATTTGGAAAATTAATGCCACTCCACTTCTTACTGGTTAACACTCCCACATCCAAAAACTTTTTCTAGCATCTTTAGTTAATTTAGAGTACAGTCTGTGTGAAAACCTTACACTGGGAGACATACTCAGGTTGGCTGTCAATTCATTAATTAAAATAAGCAAACCACTGATATCGTAAACTATTTACGATATCAATGGTTTTGATTCATTCAGGAAAAGTAAAGAGACGCATTTATTTGTATGGAAGATCACAGCTTAACTGCAGAAATAAAACTGAGAAATAATGCCTGCAAAAGAAGAAATTCAGTTCAATTTCACAAATTTAATAAAATATGTTGAACCAAAGCATCCAATCGGAAGGTTTTTAGTCAAAACTTCTAACGCAATCATTTTTGTTTTTAAATCCCTTTTGTCTTGCCTAATAAAATCATTTGAAATGGCATGATAAAAATACTCCATTATTAATATTACATAATTTAAACTATCATATCACCTTATGGAAAATAAGATTATAGAAATCACTAAAGGTATTACCCGGGCAGGCCTTTCTTTAGACATATGAAATACTAAAAGGAATAGATCATTAGCAATACCATTCCAAAACTTCCAACTTCATTTTGCACCTGAGACTCTAAAGAGTGCCAAGGGGAATACAAAAAGCTTTCTTCTTGAAGGAATGGTTGTATGAAGGATGGCGTTGTTTCTGTTGTAGCATTCCAAGCTAGTGCAATTACCACTCCATCTACACCACAAGTACCTGCAGTTATCTCTTTTCAGACATCTACAGTACAGGTGGTGAAGCTGTAATGAGAAACTCAACCCCATTTCCTTATCAGTGATAGCTGGCTTAAGCTCACATAGGGAGTTTCTCTGCAATCATCAGGTGTGAAGGTAAGATCAAAAAAATAGAGAGGAAACTAAAATAGGATAATATGGGTATCAATAGACACTGCACTCAGTGTCTTATACATATTATGTACGGAGTTAATGCTTGATGATGGTGATTCAATTTAATCATTTAAGACAAAAATTGAATCACCCAAAGAACTGATTCTCAAATTTTAGTGTCCAGAAGATCACTTAAGGTGTTTACTAAAAATGCAGATACTTGGGTTCTCCCCAGACTCTATAAACAACTTGTCTGCTGAAGAGACCTTGGAATCTGCATTTTTAGTAAAGGGCCTCTGGAGATGTTTATGCAATTTTCCCGCTAGCTTGACAGATAATGATACTTGTTCCTTACACACAATGAAGAGACATGCAGGTGAGAAAGTGGAGGCAACATGGATTTAAAATATCAAGACCTCAGTTAAAGCTGGATTGTCCTGGGAATTTAGCAAAGCATAATGCACACCCCCAGATCCCAAGCAACTCTGAATAAAGAACTAAACAACCCCAAACAACTGTGTTTTAATTTCTAGTTACAAAGTACCTGGTCTCTCAGGAGCACATGAACACAGTTTGAATACTTCATAAATAGTAAAAAAAGTACCGTATTGCTTTCATTTCCATTGTTTAATATTCAACTTCCTCATCATCACTTAATTAAATATACAAATTCTATTTCAAATCTTAATGTTTAACCAAAATATCTAGATTACATAATTACAATAATTACAGTGCATATTTAAAATTTTGCATTTTTTGATACGTATCATATTTGGTAACCTAAGAGTTTCTTTTCAGTTAGGACAAATTTTAAAACTATTATTATTTAAAAAATTATTAAAAATAATATTTTTATGACCAGGTACAGTGACTCATGCCTGTAATCCCAGCACTCAGGGAGGCTGAGGTGAGTTCACTGCTTGAGCTCAAGAGTTTGAGACCAGCCTAAGCAAGATCAAGACTCCGTCTCTAAAAAATAGCCGGGTATTGTGATGGACACCTGTAGTCCCAGGAGTCTGAGGCAAGAGAATCGCTTGAGCCCAAGAGTTTGATGTTGCTGTGAGCCGTGACGCCAGGACACTATACTGTGGGTGGCAAAGTGAGACTCTGTCTCAAAAATAAATAAATAAATAAATAAAAATATTTCTTATGTCTTACAATAAATGGAAAAATAAAAATGACTATGGTATGTATCTATGTATCCAAATCAGTGGCCTTTGTAATACAAGCCAAGTCATTTAATTTATCTTTGCCACATTTTCGTCACCTGCCAGGTGAGGATATCAAATTAAATGATCTTAAATATCTTACTACTCTTAAACTTACTGAAAAATGGGGTCAAGAATAGGTTTAATGAGATCGATATGTCCTAGTTTCTGAAATTAGTTAAGTAAGTTAACAGATACTAAGGCGGGCAGGGGAAAGAAACGGCATTCACCTGGATGTTAAACTTTGTGCTATCAGAATGTTTAGTGTGAAGACAAACTTTATGGGAATCCTGTTAAAATAGAAGTCATGTTCAATGGATCTAAGGCAAGGCCTCAGATTATTTATTTCTGAAACAAGTTCTCCAGGTGATGGGGTAAAACTACCCTTTGCAAATTAATGAAGGACCACACGGTGGGAATTGAGGTAGGGGCAAGATACATGTATAAGCAGCCACCGTTCTCTAGCCTGCCTTCCTGTAATCACTTGCTACTGAGGAGTCGCTTAGCGAATGGCCATGAAGATGCTTGCCTTTTTCTTTCTTTACTCCCATAGAGAATGTCACCCTTGTGAAAGCTAAGGCTCGTTTCTGAGATATCTTTCAGGCCCTGCACTCTGGTAGAATGGCTGACCCACCTAGACCAGTGGACGATAGCAAGGAACTGACTCAACGGGTCTTGCCAATCCCATACAAGAAATGATTCAGCAAAGAAGACAATTTCTGTACCCCTGTGGTTCTGCTTCCAACCCAGCCCATCAGATGATCGATTTCCCTAGGTTTTGCTCACCAAACTCTTTAAAAGCCATTTCTCTCAAATCCTCAGGGATATGAATTTAGAACTTCCTCCTGTCTCAGTGAGTTGACTTCCTCTTTAGCAGCAGGCAGTGACCCTGATAAGCTGTTAACTGAGGATGCTGCTGGTCTATGGGGTGCACTTTGAATAAACAGGGATTTGCAGTAAAGCCAAGAGGTAGAAAGAAGAGTATTAAAACATGATCAATGCCATGGTTAAGCAATCAACAATACTAATAACCTAATGGAAAACAACTGATCTTTTTACCAAACATACATAAAGAAATTGGTTGAAATAAAGAAAGGCAATTGCAATAAACTTAATATGCAATTTTTTTTTGTAACAGAATTGGTATGTGGTAGATAAGTCAATCTTAAGGCTATCGTTCAACCCTGCTGCACATTATAATCACCTGGGAAGTTTTGCAAAACAGAGATGCCTGAAAATCTGCCACCCACAACCTACTTCAATTAAATCAGAATTTCTGGACACCAGGCTTAAATCTTAGAATTTTTTTCCTTTTTTTTAATGTTCCCAAGTTTGGTTAATTACAAAGTTTAGCCACTTCAATTGGCTATAATGTCATAGCAAAATACACAAAAATAGACCACTAATTCAACCCACTGTTTTAGTAAGGGATGTGAGTTTTAACTGAACTAAAAGCACTTTGTTGTGCCTCAATAACCAAACAGTAAGTAAAATACAATTATCGTAAGTTTTGGTTATACAACTAACCAGGAAAGTGTAAGTCAGTAAGGCATTTTGAAATTTAAACTGAATTTTTCTTTTGTCCTTGATCAGAAATTTTTCACTACATGAGAAAATTGAATTGACTGAATATTTGGTTTAGATCAGTGGGTCTCAAACCTCAGCACACATCAGAATTACCTGGAAGATTTGATGAAACACAGACAGGAAGGCTTGCCCTCATTGTTTCTGTTTCTACAGATCTGGGATGGGCCCAAGAATTTCCATTTCTGACAAGTTTCCACATGATGCCGATGCTGTTGTTCCAGGAGCCACATTTTAAGAATTACTGATAAAGTTGAAAGTTTGCAAATTCAAAAGATACAATTTTCCTTTTTAATAAAGAAAACACTTGCAATAACATCCTTTCATTCTTTATTACATGCCTAAGTTTTAAAATGCATATATCCTGCAGAAAAGGTATGGACTTCTTTTTCTGCAATTCCCCAAGACCAGCTTGGTACCAGCTGTCTCCACGGTTCTGCATCCTGTGACCAACAATCAGCAAACAATACAAAAATTCTTTGTTTTGAGGCTGATCTCATCCTTACGGAAATAAGCAAAGTTTCATAAATCATACAACTGAGATTGAGGCATTAAATTCTGATGGGTGCTTTCTTAAAAAAAATATGATCCTTGATGTTTTAAGATGTTGATAATTCCCTTTTACTGGGATTTTAATCAGCGAATACATAAGTGAATATGGAGGAAATTCAGATGAAATGTTTATCTTCTCGCTCAATGGAACACATTCACATGTAGGAGAAAATACTTTTCAATAGACCAACACTTAGAGATTGTTAAGGCTACAGAAATGTACTAGAATTACAAAAGATCACAGTATCGTTTCCTCTATTTAAAAATAACATTTCCTTAATATCACCTAGTTTATTTTTTAACATTATCTACACTAACAGCAAGAGTCACAAAATAAATTTACATGTAATGTCTCAAACATGTTTTGAAAGACCCAAAAATAACCCTAAACAAATAAGACCAAAAACCAAAAGTCTTCATCTGTGAATAAATAACAAGCTTCCCCACTTTTGTCTCATAAAATTCCAGCATAATTCCTAAGATAAGGTGGTTGTAGATTATCAGATTAAAAAATGGTAAACCTTTATTAGCTTTCAGAAGATTTTGGCAAGGAATATATTTGTTACAAAATAATACCAAACAGTTTAAAATATGTACTTTCATTTTAAAAATAAATCAGAGTCACAATTAAAAAGTCAAAGATCGCTGAGTCCAAACCCTCCCACGTGTAGAGAAAGGGACACAGTGTCCATGGAGTGGTTGCCTAGCATCACGTGGCTAGTTAGCAGTCACTTACTGGAAGAGTTGGAACTAGCACTCAGGTTTCCTGGGTCCTAATCCAGTATCTCTTACCTGTGCCAATTAAAGACTGTCTAACGTTGCCATTGGCATATGTCAGATAATAGATCAACCTTTTCTTGAACTCTGGGATGATGAAAACAGCAGTCTTTGCGAAGCCTTAGTAATGACCTTTTTTTTTTAAATTTTTAACAAGTGAACAGTTTATTAAGAATTAAACAAAGGTATGATGTGATACAGTACAAGCAAGACACTCAAGATAGGTGTAATAGTACTACTCACACAAAAACTTAAATTTCACCTCAAAAAAAATCACAAGACAAAAAAGAAAG
>CAUYRH010070246.1:0-21614 GCA_963574655.1 Perodicticus potto
GATTAAGAAAATGCTATGAGGGCTATCTCTCACAGTACGATCAAAATGTTTCTGATTGTATATGAAGCACATTCTGCCCTATGATTGCACCAATGTACACAATTATGATTTAATAAAATTATTAAAAAATAAATAAATAAATAATCACTGCCACCAAAATTTTCTTCCTAAACAATAACATGGTTCATCTTGCTTCCTGCCTTGGAAAACAATGGCTGCTCTCTCTTAGCTACTACATGAAATCCAAATTATTGATCATGATGTTTGAGGCTATCAGTTCTGGTCTTTTGTTTCTTTTTTTTGAGACAGAGTCTCACTATGTCGGCCCTTGGTAGAGTGGGGTGGTGTCACAGCTCACAGAAACCTCAAACTCTTGGGCTTAAGAGATTCTCTTGCCTCAGCCTTCCAAGTAGAGGCTATCAGTTCTTTTGCCAGCATCATCTCTCCAAGAATCTCTTTACTTACGTATTTTTGACTTATTTATTTTTATAGAGACGGAGTCTCACTGTTGAACTCCTGAGCTCAAGTGATCCTCCTACCTCCGCATTCCAACTGCTGGAATTATAGGTGTGAGCCACCATGCCCCACCAAGAATCTCTTTACAATATGTCTTAAGTTCCCATTCCATTTAATAATGAAATGCATTTAATTTTCAGGTCTTTATTTTGCACGTGTATTTTGCCTTAGTTGAGCAAACCCACTCTTCAAGCATCTTCCAGATTTCTTCTCATCATCTGTTCAAATGTCACCTCTTCCATAAAGCATCCCTTGATTAACCACTGAGAATTATTCCCTTACATAATACCTTTTAGGAATTGCTTAAAACTTATGCCATTCTTCCTGTGTTATAATTATTTGTTTTCACTAGAAAAGATTAAAAGAATTCCTTCAGTGCACGTAGCACTCCTAAATTCCTCTGAAGCACTGAGTAACTATTGTTAATAATCTCTACAATATTTGAATTAGACACATTTAATACTCCCCTTTCTGGCTGAGCATGGTTCCTCACGCCTCTAATCCTAGTACTTTGGGAGGCTGAAGGGGGAGGACTGTTTGAGGCGCCAGGAGCTCAAGACTATCTTGAGTAAGATGGAGACCCCATCTCTATTAAGAAAAAAGAAAGAAAGAAAAATTAGCTAGGTGTGATGGCATTCACTGGTAGTACCAGCCACTTGGGAGGCTGAGGTAGAAGATCACTTGAGACCAGAAATTTGAAGGTACAGTGAACTATGATCACACCACTGCACTCTAGCTTGGGTAACAGCAAGAGTTAGCTACCTACCTATCTTTAAAAAAAAAAAAAAGAAAAAAAATCTCCTTTCTCTATAAGCCAGAGTAAGTTTCTATGAACACTTAACTGATTTTTGTATATTACCTCTTTTGGTAAGTGACAGATTTGCTAGTTCATTTCCTGTATTAGAATTTGCATTATGTCTTCTTAGGATACAATCTGAAAGTAGACTTTATATTTAAAGGGCCATGCTGCTGTTGCAGTGGGTTTTCTGGCAACCTCAGCCAAACAACAACATCCTGAGGCTGAGCCATGCCTTCCCTGATGACTTGATGATCTTGACCCTCACCCAAGATAACTTACAGACTCTTTCCTGAGTTTCCCACATCTTCCTGTGCATATTTTTGTTTCATTTTTTTTTAAACATTCTGTTAATATTATCTGTATTGTGTCTCCCCAAGTAGGCAGTTTTCTCCTTGGAAAAAGATCTTTTTCTTAATCATTTTGGTATTCCTTACATCTGACACAGATACCTAGCACCTAGTTTAATGAATGATGAGGGCATGAATTCATAATTTTAATACAATGTACTTAAATACTGTTTTCTTACATGCAGGAATTCTGACTTCGGGTAAGTGACTTTTTCTGTAAAGTAATATGGCAAGGCATATTAAACTAAACAGTCAAAGTATAACTAGATCACATTGCATAAAAGATTTATTTTTCCATTTAGCTCATTTATAAGATACAACAATGAACTGTCTTCCAGAGAAGTGGTTATTTTCTGTGAAAAGAAATGTAGGCATGTGAAAATTATTATAACTTTCAAAAGTAGCACACAGTGAAGATATAGTATATTTTATTACTAGCAGAAATAGTCTAAAATATTAAATTGATAATTAAGCAACTACAAAAGGGCTTGAATTTCCTAATCTTTTAATTTCATTATTATTAGAAAATAGAAGAGTGGGCTTAGCACCTGTTGCACAGTGTTTATGGCGCTGACCGCTTACACTGAGATTGGCAGGTTGGAACCCAGCCTGGGCCACTTAGGCCACAATGACAACTGCAACAGAAAAATAGCTGGGTGTTGCAGCAGGCACCTGTAGTCCCAGCTACTTGGGAGGCTGAGGCAAGAGAATCACTTAAACCCAAGAGTTGGAGGTTGCTGTGAGCTGTGACACCATAGCATTCTACCCAAGGCAACACAGTGAGACTCTGCCTCAAAAAAAAAAAAAAAAGAAAAGTGGGCGGCGCCTATGGCTCATCGAGTAGGGTGCCAGCCCCATATGCCAAAGGTGGTGGGTTCAAACCCGGCCTCGGCGAACTGCAAAACAGAAAAATAGCCAGGTGTTGTGGTGGGCACCTGTAGTCCCAGCTACTCCGGAGGCTGAGGCAAGAGAATCACTTAAGCCCAGGATTTGGAGGTTGCTGTGAGCTGTGTGACGCCACGGCACTCTACCGAGGGCGATAAAGTGAGACTCTGTCTCTACAAAAAAAAAAAAAAAGAAAAGAAAAGAAAAAGAAAATAGAAGAGTGTAACAGTATTAATAACCCTATAAATTTTAGGAGTGGGTTTTAAATTAACCCAGTAATATTTTTAAAAATCTGTTTTTTTCCCTCTGGCTAATATATATATTAGAATTTCTGGCTGGGTGTGGTGGCTCATGCCTATAATCCCAGAACTCTGGGAGGCCAAGGCAGGTGGATTGCTTGAGCTCAGGAGTTCAAGACCAGCCTGAGCAAGAGCAAGACTCTGTCTCTACTAAAAATAGAAAAACTATCTGGGCATTGTGGCGGGTTCCTGTAGTCCCAGTTATTGGGGAGGCTGAGGCAGAAGGATGGCTTGAACCCAGGAGTTTGAGGTTGCTGTGAGCTAGGCTGACAGCACAGCGCTCAACCCCAGGATAACAGAGTGAGAATCTGTCTCCAAAAAAAAAAAAAAATTGCTGGGATTCTTCACAGTATGTGATCTTAGTAGACTTTGACTTAAGAATATGGGTATGTGTGACATATCCATGGAGAAATCATGCATTTTTTTAACACAAGTATATTTGGGCTTAGCTGGGGAAAGGCTCCTAATTTCTAACCTACATGATTTCCCCCTACTTTCCTGTTATTTGATTATATTATCTAATCCTTTCGAATAATTCTTTCACAGTGGTGCTTAAAAGACCTACTAACAGAGGTGGTCTTGTATGTTTTATAGTGATTATTATAGAAATAGAAGCCTATAGACTATTTGACTATTTGCATCTTGTGCTCCTTAAAGGGAAGATGGGATTATGTGGCTTGCAGGTAAAGGGGCACTCTCAATGCATGCAATTATTTTTCCTAATGTCGGATTCTACAATGCTTTCCTGCCTAATTTAAAAATGGAATGATAGCACTTGTTCACCAAAATAATGAATTTTGTGAAACTGTCCTTAAAGAGTCATTTGGAGGCAAATTTAGCACTAAAGTAAATTTCTAATCTTAATTTATATTGAAGTTAACCATGTTTGAACTAAAATTAACCTTTGCTGAGGAAATACTTTATTTGTACACTGAACTGAACAAAGCTATAAACCAGTTTATAATGTCATATTTAAAATAATCATTTTTGTATTCTATGGCATATATATTTAAAAAATAATAAAGAATAAGATAAATATTGAAAACATCTTTGTGTATAAATGTTGCATCCAATAAAGATATTATTTAGAAATTAATATTCATCTGTTTATTAAGACTTATCTCTTAATTAACTCTTAAAGCCATAGTTTCAGGGAATAGTCTTTGTTAAAATAATTTGTCCATCAGTAAAACACTTTGTGGGCCAGATACAGTAGCTCACGCCTATAATCCCAACAGTTTGGGAAGCTGAGGCTGGAGGATTGCTTGAGCCCAGGAGTTTTAGACCAGCCTAGGCAACATAACAAGATCCCAACTACAAAAAATTAAAAAATTAGCCAAGCATGGTGACACATGCCTATAGTCTTAGCTATTCAGGAGGCTGAGGCAGGAGGTTCCCTTGAGCTCAGGAGTTCAAGCCTACAGTGTTCTATAATCACACCATTGCACTCCAGCCCAGGCAACAAAGCAAGATGCTGTTTCTCTTCTTTTTTTTTGAGATGCTATCTCTTAAAAAAAATACAAACACACCAAACAATGTAATTGAGGCTTTCCCCAGTTACCAGGATATCTCCAATTTGTGTAAATGTTTCTAAGCTGCTGCCTTATCTCATACCTTGTGTGACCTTTAGAGTAAACATGTTTGGGTCATCACAAAAATTTTGAGATACACAAAAATCAAGATAAAATACAAAAATGATCGTCATAATTCCACACAGAAATAAAGCCCTCCCAGCATCACCAATTAAGCCAAGCAAGTTAAAACTTGCATGGGTGAATCAGGAAGGACACTGTTGATTGTGTTTCTTAGAAGTGAAATAATGTGCCTCAGTGAGTAGGCCACCGGCCCCATATACCAAGGGTGGTGGGTTCAAATCCAGCATTGGCCAAACTGCAACAAAAATATAGCCGGGCATTGTGGCAGGCACCTGTAATCCTGCTACTCGGGAGGCTGAGGCATGAGAATCACCTAAGCCCAAGAGCTGGAGGTTGCTGCGAGCTGTAAAGCTACAGCACTCTACCGAGGGTGATAAAGTGAGACTCTGTCTCTAAAAAAAAAAAAAGAAGAAGTGAAATAATGGGCCATAATGCCATCTATCAAAACTTTCATAGTGACCCACATAAATGTTAACTGTTTCCTGATTTGAAATTTAGAAGTAGTCTATTTTAGAGAACAATCTTATGAATGCACTCCTTGGATGTGTTTTAGGATTTAGGACACATAAAGTATCCAGAATATCAGAAGTTATGAATAAATAGAAAAGATGGCTTCATCTTTTCTTTAGCTGTGGTAATTGCTAATCTAAACTTCTCAGTTTAGAAGTTAGAAATAGAGAGGAAAGGCCCGAGGATGCTGGCTCAGGCCTGTAATCCTAGCACTCTGGGAGCCCAAAGTGGATGGATCCCTTGAGATTTCAAGTCTTTAAGACTATCTTGAGCAAGAATGAAACCTCATCTGTACTAAAAATACAAAAAATTAGCCAGACATGTGCTGAGAACCTATAGTTCCAGCTACTGAGGAGGCTGAGGCAGGAGGATTTTCAGAACCCAACAGTTGGAGGTTGCTGTGAGCTGGGCTGATGCCATGGCACTCTAGCCTGAGCAATAGAGTGAGACTCTGTCTCAAAAAAAAAAAAAAAAGAAAAAATATAGAGCAAAGGAATTAAGTTTTTATACTTTATGAAGACAACAGAAATGACTACCGTGATTATACCCAAATATCTACATATTCACTTTCAAGTTAGTCAAACATTTGTAGAACATGCTTACAAGTTACAGCTATTTCCTCTTACATTACAGGTCCTGCAGTAGACTGGTGGGCATTGGGAGTTTGCTTATTTGAATTTCTGACAGGAATTCCTCCTTTCAATGATGAAACCCCACAACAGGTGTTCCAGAATATTCTGAAAAGAGGTGATATTTTTCCTCCTATTAAGATAGAATAATGTATGTCTATGTATTAGTTCAAGCAGTGATTAACAAGCTCATTTGTCTATTGGTAAAATAGATATTCCTTGGCCAGAAGGTGAAGAAAAGTTATCTGATAATGCTCAAAGTGCAGTAGAAATACTTTTAACCATTGATGATACAAAGAGAGCTGGAATGAAAGGTAAGATTTTGGGTTACTAATCTCTTTTATCCTTGATTTGTTCTAGGTAGTAAATTTTAATAAAAGTATAATATCAAGTACATGGTGTTATATAATACAGGGTGGACATAAAGTTCATGTACTATGTACTATGTTAAACTATTTTAAATTGCACATGAACTTTATGTCCACCCCGTGTAATACTACAGATAATCTGATTGCTAAATTGGTAAAAAGATCATTCAATTTACTTCTGCATTGATATAGTTCTCCTTATTCTACATTGAAATTCAATGTGTCACATGTTGGAAAGGTGAAAAATTAGATGTGGTCAATTTGCAATACTGTATTCACACATTAAATTTTATTAATCTCAGGTCAAACGTGGTGGCTCACACCTACAATGCTGGCCCTGTGGGAGGCCAAGGTGGGTAGATTGCTTGAGCTCACATGTTCAAGACCAGCCTGAGCTAGAGCAAGACCCCATCTCTAAAAATAGAGGGGGCGTTTGTGGCAGGTGGCTATCATCCCAGCTACTTGGGAGGCTGAGGCAAGAGAATTGCTTGAGCCCGAGATTTGAGGATGCTATGAGTTATAACACCATTGCACTCTACCAAGGGCAGCAAAGTAAGACTCTGTCTCAAAAAAATAAATTGATAAAATAAATAAACAAATAAATTTTATTAATCTCAAGCACTTGCTAAAACACTCTTATCTTGTCAGTGCCTTAGGTTTTTCAAACCCAATAAAGTTAACCGTCTACAACTACAGGTGATCTTTTTTTTTTTGAGACACAGTTTCACTCTGTTGCCCAGGATAGAGTGCCCTGGTGTTGGTCTAGCTCACAGCAACCTCATACCCCTGAGCTCAAGCAATCCTCCTGCCTCAGCCTTCTATGTAACTGGGACTCCAGGTACCCACCACAATGCCTGGCTAATTTTTCAATTTTTAGTAAAGAGAGGTCATCTCACTCTTGCTCAGGCTGGTCTTAAACCCTTTTTTTTTTTTTTTTTTTTTGTGAGACAGAGTCTCAAGCTGTCGCCCTGGGTAGAGTGCTGTGGCATCACAGCTCACAGCAACCTTTAACTCTTGGGTTAAGCGATTCTCTTGCCTCAGCCTCCCAAGTGGCTGGGATTACAGGTGCCCACCACAACACTTGGCTATTTTTTGGTTGTAGTTGTCATTCTTGTTTGGCGGGCCCGGGCTGGATTCCAACCCACCAGCTCTGGTGTATGTGGCTGGTGCTGTCGCCACTTGAGCTATAGGCACCGAGCCCCGGTCTTAAACTCTTGAGCTCAAGCATTCTACCCACCTCAGCTTCCCAGAGTGCTAGGATTATAAGCGTGAACCACCATGCCTAGCTCAGGTAATCTTTTTTTAATGGAAACCTAGTGTTCTATAATTTCTTATTGTTTCATTTTTGATATTGCTATTCATTGACAAATGTACCAGGTATCAAATTTCCTCAAATAAGACAAACTTGGTACATTATAAGCCATTTGATGGTTTTCTCAATACAGAGTATTAGTAAATCCTATTTTGAAGCTGTAGTAAATTTCATTAGGAACTGCCTTAAAGTCCTGTTTGTAACCTAGAATGAGAATATAGAGACAAATTACCATTATGTTCTTGAATGCATTTCCATGTGATATAAGTTGTATTTTGGAAAATGAGCTTTAAAAGTATGTCATTTGGGGCTGGGAGAAGTGGCTCACACCTATAATCCTAGCACTCTAGAAGGCTGAAGTGGATGAATTGCTTGATCTCAGGAGTTTAAGGCCAGCCTGAGCAAGAGCAAGACCCTGTCTCTACTAAAAATAGAAAAACTAGGTGGCCACGGTGGCAGGTGCCTATAGTCCCAGCTACTCAGAAGGCTGAGGGAGGAAGATCACATGACCCCAAGAGTTTAAGGTTGCTATGAGCTGAGCCACAGCACTCCACCCAGGGCACCTGAGTGAGACGCTGTCTAAAAAAAAAAAAAAAAAAAAAAAAACAAGAAATAATATTATTTGCATCAGCTTCTAGGTGTTCCTTCTAAAAAGATCAGGAGTCTGTTGGCTGATTGATTTAACAGATTCTATACCGTGACTGCTAGGTGCTTGGCAGTGTAGCTTCAGGCACTGTGTGTATCTAGAAATAAATGAACTAGACTAGAACCCCTGTCCCTTTGGCATTTCCACTCTAGTGGAAAGACAAGAACATAAACATATTACAGCTATAACTTAATGTCATGTTGGCTTGGCACCCGTAGCACAGTGGGGACGGTGCCAGCCATATATACCCAGGCTGGCAGGTTCGAACCTGGCCTGAACCAGTTAAACAACAATAACAACTGCAACATAAAACTAGCTGGATGTTGTGGCGGGTGCCTGTAGTCCCAGCTACTTGGGAGGCTGAGGCAAGAGAATTGCTTAAGCCGAAGAGTTTGAGGTTGCTGTGAGCTGTGACGCCATTGCACTCTACCGAGGCCGATAAAGTGAGACTCTCTAAAAAAAAAAAAAAAAAAATCATGTAATAGTGAATACTAGGAAGAAGAAAAATAAAGCAGGTGAGAGGATAGAAAGTGATGGCAGTAGATATTTTGGTAGGGTGCTCAGAAGACCACTGTAAAGAGGGTTTTAGAGCAGAAACCTATGTAAGAGAGGAAGCAGACATTTGAAAATCAGCTGTAGCTTTCTCAACACACTTAAGACTTAAATGATGGTGCTTGAAATTCATAAACAACTATAAATGTCAACTAAAGCAGTATGCATTGAATCCTTATAGTATTATTTCACAGTAGATGTGTCTGAAAGCAGCATATTAGTCAGATTTCTCTTATGAAAACACTGAATCATTCATGAGAGGGTTAGGGTCTTTTTTAAAAAAAAGAAAAAACTAAACTAAAATCTCTGGATATCAACCTACCTTACTACACTACTGGTTGAAGAAAGTATTTTATCAGCATGAAGTATATGTAAGCCAAAAAGAAAAAATTGCCACCTTAAAGGAAATTTTAAAAACTTATAGAAAATTAAAGGTAACACTTAAAACTTAAGATTCTTTCTGGCCACATTTATGGTTGCAATAATATTAAGAAGTGAATGTTGGGCGGCACCTGTGGCTCAAAGGAGTAGGGCGCTGGCCCCATATGCCAGATATGGTGGTTTCAAACCCAGCCCTGGCCAAAAACTGCAAAAAAAAAAAAAAAAAAAAAAAAGGAAGTGAATGTTTTACAGCATAGTAATATTCTAATGGACTAAGATATTTTGTGTTGGAATGATATTCAAATTTTTCTGCTGGCAGTTTCATTTAAGGGGCAACTGCAACTGACCAAAAACAATTTTTTAAATCAGCCGGGCATGGCGGCATGCACCTATATTTCCAGTTACTCAGGAGGCTGAGGTGGGAGGATCACTTAAGCCCAGGAGTTTGCATTTTCAGTGAGCTATAATGATATCATTGCCCTCTATCCTTGGTGACAGAGCAAGCCCTTGTCTCAAAAAAATAAAGAAAAGAACAGTGCTTGTGGCTTAGTGAGTAGGGCGCTGGCCCCATATATCAAGGGTGGCATGTTCAAACCCGGCCCCAGCCAAACTGCAACAGAAAAATAGCCCGGCATTGTAGCAGGTGCCTGTAGTCCCAGCTACTCAGAAGGCTGAGGCAAGAGAATCGCCTAAGCCCAAGAGCTGGAGGTTTCTGTGAGCTGTGACACTATGGCACTCTACCAAGGTAGAGTGTTATGACATCATAGCTCACAGCAACCTCAAACTTTTGGACTCAAAGGATCCTCTTGCCTCAGTTTTTCATTTTTAGTAGAAACAGGATGTCTGGCTCAGGCTGCTCTCAAACTCGTGAGCTCAGGTGATCCACAGCACCCAGCCTCAAGGAAAAAAAGATGTTAAAAAAGGGGCGGCACCTGTGGCTCAAAGGAATAGGGCACCAGCCCCATATGCCGGAGGTGGCAGGTTCAAACCCAGCTCTGGCCAACAAACTGCAAAAAAAAAAAACTGAATCCTGGCTGGATGCAGTGGTGGTGCATGCCTGTAATTCTAGCACTCTGAGAGGCCAAGGCAGGTAGAGTGCCTGAGGTCAGGAGTTAGAGACCAACCTGACAAAGACAGAGACTCTGTCTCTAATAAAAAATAGAAAAAACTATCTAGGAGTTGTGGCGGGTACCTGTAGTCCCAACTACTCAGGAGGCTGAGGCAAGAGGATCCCTTGAGCCCAAGAGTTTGAGGTTGCTGTGAACTATCACACCATGGCACTCTACTCGGGGCTACAGAATGAAGCTGTCTGAAAAAAAAAACTGAATCTGCAAGGGAATTCTAATTTAGTCTAAATGTTGAAGCAACTGTTTTTTAACTGAAGAATCACTTATTATCTTCTTTGCTGTGTAAATTATTTCATTAAAGAAAGAAAAATCTAAAAAAATTTAAAAAAAGGAAAGAAAAATCTGCAGTGTCTTTGATAAGAATGCTTTTCTTCTATCTTCACTTAGCATATTATAAAGACATGTTTCTCAACTGTGGGAAAATTGACATTCAAGGCCAGATAATTCTTTGTTGTGGGGACTGTCCTGTGCATTGTTTGCTGTTTAACGGAATCCCCGTCTCTAACTGCTACATACCCCCACAGTTGTGCAATAGAAAATGTCTCCAAACAACCAAATATCCTTTATGGGGGTGTGGGGGCAAAAGTCACCCCATTTGAGAACTACTCTTCTAAAGTAATTTTTAAAGTAATCTAGGCTCAGTTATTTATTTTAATCATAAAGAGATAAATTCTTTACATGTGAATTGTATTTGCTATCTTATCCATTTTGCTGCCAGTCTTTTAGTTCAGGGGGAACCCCCAGTCTGTAGACATATGATCTCCCAACATAACACCCCCATCATAGACGCATAATTCTTTCCTGTCAATGTAGTCTTCTTCTAGTATTTTCCTTAAATTCGGATCCTTTTTAGGATGGGAACTATTTACTAAGCCTTAACTGTCCTAACACTTCTTTGTTTTGCCAGCATTTTTATTGTTGCCTTCTGAACCGAAGGGTTGAGGAAGATAGGAAGTTATGTCCAGCAGCTGAGTATCACAGTGTACTCAAAGGAGCATATTTTTATTTCAGTAGGTAGAAGGACATAGGAACGAACAGTGACGGGTAGCAGAATGGTAAAGGAGTGAGCAAAGTTCCAGATCCTGTGAGCAGAGCAGTTCTGTGATATACAGCTTCCAGGTGTAGTGCGAGACAGTCAGTATGTTGTAGAAGTGCAAGTCAGTGAAATCAAGGAAAGCAAAAAGCCACGAAGAGAATGTGTCAGAAGTGTCATCAGCGTACTTGTTGAAATCACCATGAAGGATAAGGGTGGAGTGTAGGGAAAAAGGGAGTGGAGGATGAGCTGCAGGCTCAAGTTATCTCAGGCAGTAGATAGTGCTGTGGGGTGCCGTGATATAAACAGATAGCAAGGTGCTGGTATGCAAGAATGAGTGTTAACCATGGAGGATCAGCGATGTGGAAGATTTATCACGGATGGAAAAATGGGCCACACTGTTTTCTCTGGAGTCAGGGGTTGTGTGAGAAGTACAGGCAGCAAGAAAAATCGGCTTAGGCTCGGCGCCTGTGGCTCAACGGGTTAAGGCGCCAGCCACGTACACCTGAGCTGGTGGGTTCGAATCCAGCCTGGGCCTGCCAAACAACAATGACAGCTGCAACCAAAAAATGGCCGGGCGTTGTGGCGGGCGCTGTGGCGGGCGCCTGTAGTCCCAGCTAGTTGGGAGGCGGAGGCAAGAGACTTGCTTGAGCCCAGGAATTGGAGGTTGCTATGAGCTGTGATGCCACGGCACTCTATCCAGGGTGACAGCTTGAAGCTCTGTCTCAAAAAAAAAAAGAAAGAAAGATCAGCTTCTCGCCTGTAGTCCCAGCTACTTGGGAGTCTGAGGCAACAGAATCTCTTAAGCCCAAGAATTGGAGGTTGCTGTGAACTGTGACGCCACAGCACTCTGCCGAGGGCAATGTAGTGAGACTCTGTCTCAAACGAAAAAAAAAGAAAGAAAAGAAAGAAAGATCAACTTCTGTTAAGGCTCTTGGGACAAGTACAAAGCAACCATCTGTCATAAGCTATGAGATATGCATAATGGTGCAGTATGTGCCTTTGTGACATATGTGGCCTAATAGGGAGACAGGTAATAAATGTCTTTGAAACTGCCTTAATAAAGTAGGGCAAGCTATATGTGAGGCATTCTTTTTTTTCATTCCTTTAAAGCAGCACTCCCTTAGGTCATGATGTCATAATATTCTGTTTGGTTTTATATTTTTCCTAAGAACTGAAACATCATCCTCTCTTCAGCGATGTGGACTGGGAAAATCTGCAGCATCAAACTATGCCTTTCATACCCCAACCAGAGGATGCAACAGATACATCCTATTTTGAAGCCAGGAATAACGCTCAGCACCTGACTGTATCTGGATTTAGTCTATAGCATGTATATTTCCTTTCAGTCGAACCTTGTGTTATAGAATATGCTTGCATTTTATATACTTCTTAATACTAAACTGATCTAAGGGGGGAAAAATCATTATACTTGGGTCAATGCGCTTTCACAGAATTAAAAGGCTGTCAGTAATATAAACGGTAATTTATTTTAATCTTGGAACTGTATATTAATCTTAAAAGCTTTTTTGTCTTATTTATTTTGTTTACTGCACTTTATGAAAACTAAAGCATCAATAAAACTAGAATGACACTAACACCACCAAGAGAGAGTGAGCCATGACCTTGATTGTCTTTCTCCTTATCTGTTGATTCTAGTATGCTATTCTGTTTGGCGTTAAAATAACAAAATAATCATACAGCTTCATTTAAGTGTAATTTATTTGCACGTGATTGCCTGTAGAAGCTACTCTCTCTCAAGGGCAATCATTTAAGGCCACAATTGTGACCTCAAATATTCATCTCGGAGGCCAGGTGCGGTGACTCACGCCTATAATCTTAGCACTCTGGGAGGCTGATGCAGGTAGATTGCCTGAGCTCACAGGTTTGAGACCAGCCTGGGCAAGAGTGAGACCCTGTCTCTAAAAATAGCTGGGGCGTTGTGGCAGGTGCCTGTAGTGCCAGCTACTCAGGAGGCTGAGGCAAGAGATTCACTGAGCCCGGAAGTTTGAGGTTGCTGGGAGCTATGATGCCGGCACTCTACCAAGGGCAATAAAGTGGGATTCTGTCTTAAAAAAAAAAAAACACAGCTGGGTGGCGCCTGTGGCTCAGTGAGTAGGGCACCAGCCCCATATACCGAGGGTGGCAGGTTTGAACCCAGCCCAAGCCAAACTGCAATAAAAACATAGCCGGGTGTTGTGGCGGGCGCCTGTAGTCCCAGCCTCTCGGGAGGCTGAGGCAAGAGAATCGCCTAAGCCCAGGAGTTGGAGGTTATTGTGAGCTGTGTGGCGCCACGGCACTCTACTGAGAGTGATAAAGTGAGACTCTGTCTCTACAAAGAAAAAAAAAACACAGCTGAAAAATTCAGTTCTTTCACTTAGTCCTATAACTGCTTTGGGGAATAAACAAAGGGCTAAGGTTTTAACTTCCTTTACAAATAATGATATCGTTTCACTGCCCTGACTTCTATTGGTATTTGCTCTATGATGTATGTTTGTTTAAAATAGTAACAGAAGGGTTTGGATGATATAATTTTGCAATTTGAATAGCTTGTTTAATTTGAATAAAAAATATGATGCAGTACTTCTTATAGTCACTTACTTCAAAAATCCAATGTTAGCAGAGATAGACTGATCCTTAAAAAAGAAACAAAAAATAATTTACTATTGCTTAATAAATATAATAAGTAGATTATCTGTCATCATCATTCTCTTAAATACATATACACTAAGATTCAGCTTCACAGGTTGTATCTTAAATTCATTAAGGCTTTGAGCATATTTAATCCCCAGAAAGCAAAATTCAGATTTAAATGCACCATTTGTAAGTTTCTGCTAATAGAGTATCCTATAAAATAATTGTTCCTTTTGCACATTGGCTTTAGTATTTTTCTATTACCATTCCAGTAAGAACTCTGTTACAATGTAGTTGACCAATGTCCAAGTTTAAAACTGTTGCAGTCGGATATCCCTTTGTGTTCAATGCTATATAATTGAATCCATCAGTTAATGGTTTTACTGAGCTTGTTTTAGTAATAACTATTTAGATTTAATGTTCCTAATGGTTGTCACTGCTAATCTTCAAAATACAATTGTTAAAACTTCATTTGATGTGAATTACATCTTTTCCTTAAATTAGGTGGAAGCAAAGAAGTATCTATCATCCTTCTATGACATTTCCAAGTAGTAGAAAGAAAAAAAGGCTTTGGAGTTGAACACAAATTGTTCAAACCATGGCTCTGTCATATTAAAAGGCTTTGCACAGGTTGAACACTGAGCCACTGATGACTCACTTATATTTTGGGGAATTGTGGTGATTTCTTTGGAGAGTTGGAATGAGCAGAGCCCCCGTAAGGAATAAGCCAGTTTAGTGTTTGCCCAGCATATCAATTTTAAGAGGGAGTTAAAACATTATTGAATAATTGGAAAAATATACTGTACGTTTGATCTGAATACAGAAGACAGTATTCTTGAGTGGAAAGTTAACAAACCCTCTTTACTGTTATAGACCTACCATGTGCAGCTACAGTCACCTGAAATTCAGCCATCAGGTAAAGCCTGCTATGATGGCATTTATTGTGAACAAGTGATTTATTACATAAATTTATACCTGTCAAGATGTTGTATGACTTAGTACCTGTAGCTCAAGAGGCTAAAGCACCAGCCACATACACCAGAGCTGGTGGGTTTGAATCCAGCCTGGGCCTGCCACACAACAATGACAGCTACAACCAAGAAATAGCCGGGCATTGTGGCAGGCAACTGTAGTCCCAGCTACTTGGGAGGCTAAGGCAAGAGAATCACTTAAGCTCAGGAGTTTGAGATTGCAGTGAGCTATGATGCCATGGAACTCTACCCAGGGTGACAGCTTTGAGGCTCTGTCTCAAAAAAAGAAAAAGGATGTTGTAGTTCAGCTACTTTGTAGACAAACAGGAAAGAGTTAGGGATTAAATATTGGTACATATAGAAAAAACTAAGCAAATGAAAAAATAAGATAGTTAACCCAGGCAATAATCAAAAGCTGTAGAGGAAAGGAAAAAAATGATTATAGCTGAATATGTTGCTCAGTTATGAATAGTGTTTACATGGTCCTGATAATGTGAACCTTGAACACTAGTCTAACCTTAATTTCAATACAAATGCATTGCGAGACAATTCTCCAGGGCTCTTGTGCAGTACAAGTGAGGTTTAAGTACTTTGTTCTGGACCATCTTACCATAATAAATAGGATACTGCATCACAGAATAATGTCACTTTCCAGAGTAAAGAATAGGCTTCCTTACTACCCATTGCTATGTGTAAAACATTCAGGTTCCCTAAAGTCGGGGTTTCTAACTCATAATGCACCCCACTGCATATACAGGTATCATCTGTCTTTTTTTTTGTTTGTTTGTTTTTTGAGACAGAACCTCAAGCTGTCACCCTGGATAGAGTGCTCTGGCATCACAGCTCACAGCAACCTCCAATTCCTGGGCTTAAGCGAGTCTCCTGCCTCTGCCTCCCAAGCAGCTGGGAACACAGGCACCCGCCACAACACCCGGCCATTTTTTGGTTGCAGCTGTCGTTGTTTGGCGGATCCAGGCTGGATTCGAACCCGCCAACTCAGGTGTACGTGGCTGACGCCTTAGCCCGTTGAGCCACAGGCGCCGAGCCTATCACCTGTCTTTTGGTCCCTCTTTGGGAATTAGGACTTGGTCCATGGGTACAAATACACTGATACACTGGCTACTGCTATTGCCATGTGTAATAAACTATGTTTTTGAAAAAGAGTCTCGGCTTGGCCACAGCACTCTACCCAGGGTGACAGCTTGAGGCTCTGTCTCAAAAAAAATAAAATAAAAATAAATGAAAAAGAGTCTCATGTCTTCTACTAGCATTCAAAGTATCATAAATTCTCAGACTCTTCACAGTTCTTGACAAAATCTATTTGAAAGATGGGTAAAATGAAAAGGATGCACATGAGCAGTAAGGGGGGAAAAGGAAATTTCGATTTCAGTAATGGGAAGTAAATAGATAATTCTTAAAACAGAAAATCAAGAAATAGCAACTCAAACATATTACTTAGAACTAAAACAATCTTTCATGACAGTAGTTGACTCTGGGAAGGAAAAATATGGCAAATTCCTTGAGGAAAGGGGTTGTATCCAGAGGATGGGTGGAAGAGACTAGCTTTTGTTGGTTTTTTTTTTTTTTTTTTTTTTTGTAGAGACAGAGTCTCACTTTATCGTCCTCGGTAGAGTGCCGTGGCGTCACACAACTCACAGCAACCTCCAACTCCTGGGCTTAGGCGATTCTTTTGCCTCAGCCTCCCAAGTAGCTGGGACCACAGGAATTTGGTTTTTTTTTTTCTTTAAGACAGAGTCTCACTCTGTCACCCTGGGTAGAGTGCTGGGGTGTCCTAGCTCACAGCAATCTCAAACTCCTGGGCTCAAGGGATCCTCTTGCCTCAGCCTCCCAAGTAGCTGGGACTAGAGACCGGCTTTTGTTAAGAAAGAAACTTGTACTTTTGTACAAATTTTCCAGTGTCTATCTCTTCATAGCACCTCTAAAATCTGTAAAAGGAAATTGGGTGTCTTCTTGTCCTCCTTTTGTACAAGTACTAAAAGCAAAATCAAAGTATATCATTATTAGCATCCTAATAGCTGCCATTTACTATGGACTTACTCTTTGCTGAGCATTGTTCAAATGAGGTGATGACTTAAATATAGTAACCCTGAGATTTTATTATTCTAATCTTATAGATGCGGAAACTGAAATACAACTTAAAATGACTTTGCCATGATGGCACAGCTGCAAGTGTCAGAGCCAGAATTTGTATCCGGGCAGTCCATCCCCATGGCCTGCACTCAGTCCTGAGAATGAAGAGCTACCCATGTTACTCATGACTCTAATAGCAACCTAACTTAAACTACACTCAGTAGGAAGGAAAATTCACCAACCCATGTAAACAAATTATACAAAGAAAGGGGTAGTGGTGTTGTTGGGGGGGGGGGTTATTTTTGAGACAGAGTCTCACTTTGTCACCCTCAGTAAGTGCTGTGGTGTCATAGCTCAAAGCAACCTCGAACTCTGGGATCAAGCGATTCTCTTGCTGAGGCTGGTCTCCAACTCTTGAGCTCAAGCGATCCACCTGCCTTGGCTTGCCAGAGTGCTAGGATTATAGGCATAAGCTACCACACCTGACCTAAGAAAGGGATGATGGTGTTCTCAAAGTTAACTGCATGAACATTCTTCACTGTCTGTGGCTCTAAGTCAAAGTTTCTAAGTCTTGGAATTGGCCTTATTAAGGCTGCTCCAAGTGGCCCCCAGAACCTCTAGGATAATATAATCTTTACCAGGCTATAATTCCAAGAGAAAGAATACAACAATGAGATACCACAACAAACCCTATGAGAATGGCTAAAATCTACAACGCTGACAATACCAAATGTTGACCAAGATGCAGACAACAGTAACTCTCATTCACTACTCATGGAAATACAGAATGGTACCACCACTTTGGAAGATAGTTTGGCGGTTTCTCACAAAACAAAACATACTCTTCACCATATGATCCAGCAGTTAAGCTCCTTAGTATTTACCCAAATGAGGGGAAAACTGATGCCTGCACAAAACCTGCACCTTGATGTTTACAGAAGGTGCTTGAGCACCTTGTTTATTTATAATTGCTGAAATTTGGAAGCAACCAAGATGGCCTTACTAGGTGAATGGATGGAGATACTGTGGCACATCTATACAATTGGCTATTATTCACTGCTAAACAGAAATGAGTCATTGAGCCAGAAAAAGACACAAAGGAACCTTAAGTGCCTTCAGTGAAAGAAGCTAATCTGAAAAAGCTACGTACTGTATGATCCAAATATATAACATTCTCAAGAAGGCAAAATAGAGACAGTGAAAAGATGAGTGGTTGCGGGGAGTCAGCAAGGAGCGATGAATAGGCTGAGCACAGAGGATTTTTTTGGACAGTACAACCACCCTGTGATGGTGCATACGTGTCATCTTAAATTTGTGAAGCTCATAGAATGCACTACACCAAGAGAGAACCCGTAGTAATGATGTGTCCACGTTGGCTCATCAATTGGAACAAATATAACCACACTGCTGGGGGATGCAGAGGAGGGGGGAGCTTATGCATATATGAAGGGGAGGGAGCATAAAGGAACCGTCAGTGCCTTCCACTCAACACTGTTGTGAATTTAAAACAGTCTACTATAGAGAGAGTGCAAGAATACTTTCTCTCCTAGCTCCATGAAATAAACCCCTGAGAATAATAACTCTTGACTGCTTCATTGACGGTCCTCTGCTCATCCTTGGGCTTATCACTGTAGCCAGGAGCATGGGAGGAGAACTGGCCAGGTGTAAGTCACATGCCTATTACTGTGGCTTGTGGGGTGGGGCGGGCAGCAGTGGCCATACCTGGGGTTCCATCCAGCAGCCTCATCAAAAGCACTTAATTCAAGTGGAAGATGAAGAGCTCTCCAAAAGAAGAAGGGAGGGTGCAGAAGAGAGGGGTACTGATGTCAGAAGAAGTGGGGAAAGGGCCAGGTGCAGTGGCTCATGCTTGTAATTCTAGCATTCTGGGAGGCTGAAGTAAGTGGATTGCTTGAGCTCAGGAGTTCGAGACCTGCCTGAGAAAGAGCAAGATTCCATCTCTACTAAAAATAGAAAAAACTAGCTAGGCTCAGTGGCCCATGCCTGTAATCCCAACTACTCCAGAGCTAAAGCAAGCGGACTGCTCAAGTCCAAAGAATTTGAGGTTGCTGTGAGCTATAATGACACTATGGCACTCTAGCCTGGGGGACAGAGTGAGATTCTATCTCAAAAAAAAAAAAAAAAAAAAAATAGAAGACTTGGCGCCTGTGGCTCAGAAGGCTAAGGCGCCAGCCACGGACACCTGAGCTGGCCGGTTCAAATCCAGCCCAGGCCCGCCCATCAACAATGACGGCTGCAACCAAAAAATGGCCAGGCGCTGTGGCGGGTGCCTGTAGTCCCAGCTACTTGGGAGGCAGAGGCAGGAGACTCGCTTGAGCCCAGGAATTGGAGGTTGCTGTGAGCTGTGATGCCACGACACTCTACCCAGGGTGACAGCTTGAGGCTCTGTCTCAAAAAAAAAAAAAAAAAGCCTAACAGGGGTGCTAGAAAGAGTTGTGCATGTCATGAAGGAAGACCGCTTCCCTGAAGAGGTGATCCCTGAGCCATGGAAGAGGGGCTTCCACTGGAGGATTATCAGGGTAAATACCTGCCTTTTAGGAGGAGGCATCTGCATGCACAAAAGTAAAGGAGAAAAAAAATATGGAACGTGCCTAGTAGTTTCATTTGACTTGTGTGAAGGATGCAGAAAGGGGATCACATAGTAAAGAAACCTCTGGACACAGCAGAACATGCACTAGCTGTGAGGTTTTATTAGAGTGGGTTCAAATTCTGGCTCAGCTTCTTTCTAGCAGTGTAACTTTGGGCACATTCATTTAACCACTAACTGTCAATCTGTTTCTTCTCCAGAAGAGAAGTAATGAAACCTACCTCATACCATTTGTATTGGAATTAGAAAATGCTCCTAAAGCTTGTCATATGGTCACTGATGTTAATATTATAATAACAGCTTATTCTGTAAGCAACAGGAGCCCTCCAGTGTTCGAGGAGAGCAGAGTCCCATAATTAGATGTAGTTCCTCTTTTTGTCTCTCCTCAACCACCTTCCCCACCCTTAGCTCAGTGTTGTACACCTCCCTACACACGACCCCCTCTCTCCTTCTCCTCCCACAGGCCCAGAAGGATGCGGATGCTGTGGACAAGGTGATGAAGGAGCTAGATGAGAATGGAGACGGGGAGGTGGACTTCCAGGAGTATGTGGTGCTGGTCACTGCTCTCACAGTGGCCTGTAACAGCTTCTTCTGGGAGAACACATGAGCAGACGCCAGTGGGCAGCGCTCTTCCTCTCTGCCTTGCCAGACCTGCCTCTTCACCCTGCTTCCACCTCAGCCCACTTCTCCCTCTCCCATTCCCACTTTTGCCCTCCTCCCCACACACATCCACAAAGGGCGCAGGAGCAGCAGTCCAGGCCTACAACTCATCTTTCATTAAAGGCTCCTCTCTCACCTGCATTTGGTGTCTGTCTCCTCTTCAGTCTGGAAGTGAGTAGAGAAGCCAGGCCTGTTCACTCCCAACTCCCCTTATTTGGGAAGGGGTCTTAAATTATTTTTTATTATTATTTTTTTTTTTGAGACAGAGCCTCAAGCTGTCACCCTGGATAGAGTGCCATGACATCACAGCTCACAGCAACCTCCAACTCCTGGGCTCAAGCGAGTCTCTTGCCTCCGCCTCCCAAGTAGCTGGGACTACAGGCGGCCGCCACAACACCCGGCCATTTTTTGGTTGAAGCCGTCATTGTTGTTTGGCGGGCCCAGGCTGGATTCAAACCTGCCAGCTCAGGTGTATGTGGCTGGCGCCTTAGCCCGTTGAGCCACAGGCGCTGAACCAGGGTCTTAAATTATTTAGAGAGAGGTCACAATGCATTACATCTTCCTATTTGAGGAATGCTCAAAGCCCAGGAATGTCGGGTTTCAAAGATCCAGCTGCAAGTGGAGGAGACATCATTTTCTCAGCCATAAAAGCTGAAGAAAAAAATCTTTCAACCTTCAACTAGTATTTATTGAGATAAACTTTTGGTAGGAATTAGGGATACGGCAATGACAAAACAAACACAATCCTTACTTTCACTGGAGTCCAGTTCAGTAAGGATGCCGGGCCATTAAACATACACACACACGCCAGGAATAAAAGGATCTCGATGCGTATACGGGGTGGAAGAAAGGCTGAAAATGTGTTCATCATTCATTCATTCATTCCTCAAACATTTGAGCACTGTATTGTGTACGGAGGCATAAGGAAAACCCCCTTGTAGATCTGCATCAAGTCCACATGAATCGCAGGTGGAAAGGGAGGACATGGAAGGTGGATCAGTGACCCGAAAGTCCCCCCCCCAAAGGATTAAACAATATTCAGGCCAAGTGGGCAGGGGAAGACGCAAACAGGAAAACCCGCCGCGCGGGGGTGGCCGTCGCAGGACCAACCGTACAGAGGCTCCAGGCTTCTGGAGCTTCCCAGCCCTCCGGACGGGGCGGCCCGGCGCAAGTCTCCTGTAAACATTTGTAGACGCTATGCCTTGGCCGGGGCTGAGGGGGGCGGGGAAGGGACTACGAGACCCATATCTTTCCGTGCCGGGACTACGAACGAACGGTCCCTTAAATTCGCAGCACAACTCCAATTCTTGAAGGTGAAGTGGCCGCTTGCCCCAACCTGCCACTGGCCACGCCCCTCGAGGGCGGAGCACTACAGTAACTCTTGAACCTTTGCTAAAGCCCCTCCTTCCCTATAGGGCTCCGCCTCTGACCTCTGCGCAGGCGTGGCACAAGTCTCTTCCGCCCGCCAGGGTGTACGGATCTGACGTCAGACGTAATTGCGTCGACGCCATTTTAGCCGTTCCCATACGTACGGGGTTAGCGGCCATTTTGTTTTGGACTTGGAGCTGGGGTTGGTGGCGGCTGCGGGATCTGT